>LPNX010984980.1:725560-766330 GCA_001517045.1 Pseudotsuga menziesii
ACAGAGTCTCCCTTAGCAGTGGACATTGTACAACGTTTTTGAATTTATAGTTTGCTTCTGGGCACCGGTTTTGAATGCTGTTAAGGTTAAATTTGATGCTAGTCCTTTGGTTTACATTTCATATGCATACTTAAAATATAAGCATTCGCATACCTGAGACAAACCTGTAATTGCTCTCAGCCTTATTCCGAAGGTCCAGCTTGTACGTAACACCTAAGATTATTAATTATTAAGCCGACTTGTATATATATAGATATATAAGCCGACTTTTTTATGTGACACGTGTCAACTCCACGTTGAGCACAGAATCACACTTCTACCTCATACCGGGCTGTAGAATGCGCCTCTCGACGCAACAATGTTTATCTAGATATGTGTGGAGAATATCAATGGTCCTTAGACCTTCAGGTTCACCTAGGTGCATGATCATTGATATGTGGAGGTGACCTTGACTCGAAAATCATTTATAGACATGTCATTCAAGCAACGAGTTAGGGTCACAAAAGTAGTTTCCTAAAACCATTTCTACATGACCATGAAACTGCTTACTGGGCATAATAAAACATCCAAGATGGTCGTTAGTCAATGGTATAATGAGAATATTCTTTGGGCACCTTAAGGAGCTTGCAATATGATTGACGTGCAGGTTTGTAATCTAAACAACTAAATCAACGATTGATATGCTTTCAAGATCTGAAAGCTACAAGGTGGTTATCTTTATTTTCAGACCCTAACACTGAAACTGTCATGACACACGTTTGCTTAGGAACAATTTAAGGCCATAAAATTAGTCTTGCAAAAATGCTTTAACACGACCCGTGGAACCACTCATCGCTGTCATTGCCGCTTAGTTGGACCGACAATTTTTAATGGCCCAACAAATTTATCCCATTGCCATCCTATTTAACAATGGTCCCCACCAATTATTGTATCTTGCACCTAAATCCATCCACCAATCACCGATTGACACCTATCTTGGTCATTTAGTACGAGAAATTCAAATCGCTTGCCTATAAAAGCTCGCATCATGCAATGTTTTTTGCTGTTATTTTTGAATGCTCCAATACACTCCAACTTTTTTTTGGACTCCTGTGCAATTCATCACTTATCAACCCCGTAGTAAGCTATCATGGAATTTGTAGCAGAAATTACTCCATCCTACTATGAGAATAAACCTTCCAGCACCGAGGATCATCTAATAGACATTCAATTTAACATCTACGATCCAGTATTATCCATCCCATAGCTGAACCTGGTTGCAGGTGATTTTCTAGAGGAAGCAAAGAACGACACAAATGTTTTGAACCTCTGGAATTTAGGGCTTGCAAAGGACATCCTTCCTAAAACATGACCTAAATTCCCTGAATTCATTCAATGGTGC
This sequence comes from Pseudotsuga menziesii, assembly GCA_001517045.1. Taxonomy (NCBI): domain Eukaryota; kingdom Viridiplantae; phylum Streptophyta; class Pinopsida; order Pinales; family Pinaceae; genus Pseudotsuga; species Pseudotsuga menziesii. The sequence continues at coordinate 726,942 of LPNX010984980.1, forward strand.
GTTGCGCACTATGTTCCAGAAAGAAGAGCCATCATTTCCAGATTGAAGAATGTGATTTTCCCGATCAATAAGGAGTTGCTTCACGAGATGATGACCCTGAACGATTAATTTTTGATGAATATACTCTAGGTGATAAGATGAGGGAGCTATCCTCTGAGAGATGAAATGATTTTATAAAGAAACTGCTACCACTCGATGCTCAGCCCCCGAACGATTTATCGCGGTATGAGCTCAACATATTTTATGAATGAACGAGGGAAACAATTACGATGGTATGTCAAGTATTAAGATACAATCATGATTTGGCTATAGATGATACCGTCTTAGGTTTCCTCTTAATGACAAATTTGATAAATTCAGGGTCACGTGTCAAGTTGGACATTGTTGCTTTCCTTGTTGAAATGATACATGATCAACTAAAGAATTTTGCATCTTTTAAATTTTTTCAGATATCGATCATACATCCTAATTATAATCTTATATCACAACAAAGAGTTCTTTGATAATTCTGATTTGAATTTGTCATTGGTTCAACCTAACAATGAATTATTTTTAGAGTTTGTCAATGTAGCAATGCCAAAGGTATATGCCTTGATATTTGACCAAATTCCTCCAAAAGTCTTTCCTGGATGTAAAATTCTATTACAGTCAAACCCTCTAGATCCTGTAGGAGACTGGTTCTGCTAGTAGGACCATACTGAAATTCGAATCTATGGGTTAGAGTTAGCTCCTTATAATCTTCCATTGTTTTTGACTCTTGGTCTGTTTGCTTTAGAATACATTAAGTAGTTGTTCAATTTTTATGATGTTCATTGTGTGTCAAACAATAGTACTCGTTAGTTCAAAGTACCTCAAGAAGTTGGACCATTCAATGTTAAAGATAGGGAATCTAAAGCTATAGTTGAGGGGATGTTAGCAAGCTTAAAGCTTCCAATCATCTTTGTTTGTAAGTATGATCCTAAAGGAATTTTATCAATCAAAAGAAGAGTTGTGAGACTAGTAGCTTATGTCCATGAACCTTACCCTGAGTTGGACAAGCTTTCCAACTTGGACAACTGGTAGGAGCTGAAAAGGGTGTTATATCTAGATCAATAAGCCATCCCCTAGGTGATCACAACACCTTTTAATACATATACCTTGGGAAAAATACAAATATCAAAATTAATTTCACGATATGAAGGAGGAGAATCTGAGAGCTCAATGCCTAAATCCAAAAGGTCCAGATCAAAAAAGAAATCATACTTGGTTATTCATCAGAGACCTACATTGACTGCTTTGGCCCCTATAGTCCTGGATAATTTTCCATCTACAATTTTCCCTCGAGAGAAAGGAATATCTCACGGGGACTTCACTTGTTGACCAATATCCTATCACGTTAGTTCATATTGTGGGTTTTAAAATTATCAAAAATCAAACCAATATATTGTAGGTATTGGGGGGATGAGGGGTTTAAGGTGGGGCTCGGTAGGGTGGTTTATAAGGATTGAGGTATAAAAAGGGGTGGGGAGGAGGTTTTAAGTATTGGGAGGGGGTTTCAACAAAAAGAGTTTGCGTCAATATCTCTCGAAATTAAGGGTATTCTTTAATATCCCACGATCGCACGTGCTATGTGAGAGGTTCACTGAGTGAAGTCCCCATGGAATATCTCCTCATCAAGGAGTTTTGTAAACTTCTCAAACCTCTCCAGTTAAAGCTGGTTTAATTGGCCTATATACCCAAATTAAGGAAGACAATGTTGACCTTAAGAAAACCTTGTTACCTAAAAAAAATATTGACATGGTTCTTCAAGCAAGGATGCTTTCTACACTTGATTTTCGACAAGGAACTCTCAAGTTGTCTATTTTAGAGCCAATTTCACCAGGAGGAGGACCCTTCAAACTACAAAACAACAAAAGTCACTGTCAACCTAGGTGCATTCCACTCTCATGACATAATGGAACTACACATGAAGACTGGTGAAGGTGTGTTCATAGATGTAATGAAATACACCGCGACCACAAACAATTTTCAAGGCAATGTCAATCGTTTGGAGCATTTATATAAGAATGAAAAAGATTCCAGCAAAGATAAACAAACAAAGATTGTAGAGTTGCAAACACAAATTTCCAAGTTGGAAAAGGATCCCAGTGATAAAAAACCTATGCAAAATATCCTTAAGGAGAAATATAAGGAGATGTCTGCTTTGAAAAAGAATCTAAATATACCAGTAAGTGAGCACCCTCAGATGGATGAATTGTTGACAATTCAGTTTGAATTAGACAAGATAACCGTTAAGAAGTAGATCAATAAAGAAATAATTGTGGCCCTGGAGAATGAAGTAAAACAATTGAAAATGAAAAAAATGATCCCTCTCTGGATAAAGCCACTGTTCTACATGCCTGTTCCGCAACAAACCCCACTGATCAACTACATAATACTTCAGCCAATATGAGCATTAAACAAGAATAGTTTAATAAAGTTCAAAATGAATTAACGAAAAAACTTGATGAAGTTAGAAATTTGAATGAAGAGTTGTCAAAGAATAACTCAATTCTCTTAGAATTGAATAAAGTAAAGGACAATCTACAAAAGGAGATTCAGTCGATATCTAAGATGCTGAGTGGTAAGCTGCTACTGAAGGTCTCACATCAAATGATATGGGACCAAATTACAATTCAAATGTCATCACATTGGAAGCATTTTTCAATCTCACAAGACGAGATGGACTTAGCTATTACTGAATCCAAGGATGCTCGGGACATATGGAATCAATTGGATACACATCTTGACTCATTCAGGACTGTGATTGATATTCTAAATGAAAATTCATATCAAGAGATCTAATATTTAGTAAGAGACAAAACAAACCTTGTCATTGAGGCCAATCAAGTGATTACTAAGAAATCTTTGTTTGAAAATGTTCTGGATCTTGCAACACCATTATATCATGATGTTGGATCATTCAAGTCTTAGTTTGGTCAACTTATTGATCAAGGACTTCCATCCCCATGGGATGGAAATGGAAACTTACACCCTCAATATCAATACACTTTGAGGATGATAGAAACAATTTTTTTTGAGTTTTCTCTAGCTAATGTTCACGAAGAAATTGAAGCTCGAGTCTTATTTGATAAGTTGCATGTTGATTTTGAAGTATTGACCGGATTACAAGCAGTCTTCGCCAAGTTTCCCAGGCCTTCATATGAACATTACACAAATATTGACATGGCCGACTGAGAGATATGATATTATAATATCGTATAGGGAAGGAATAGAAAAATTCCACGTGTATTTTGTAATTCAGGCAACAAGATAGAGTTCCAGTTCCTCAATTTTCAGTAGGAACATCATCTTCTCAACCTCCTCATCAGACACGTCAAATGCCTCTAGGACCTCCTCAACAAAGGCATTCTCAGGTTCCACATCAATCCAATTAGCATCAAGGAAGTTAAAATGGATAATTTTGTTATTTGCGTAATATTGTTATGACAGGATGTATTGTAACTGTAATATGTTATCAAACAAAATTTTGTTGATTTTGTAAAAACTATAAATAGGGATAGAATATCTAGACCAAGGGTTGGCATTATTTTTAAGCTAACTGTAACTTCTCAGAATTATGTTTGATGAAATATCTGAATTTGTAATGTAGTATTGGTTTTGTGACCCATCATTGAAGGATTCTTAGCTAGGACTCCATAGAGTGTCCTATATTATTTTTTTATCTCCATCTCTTTCACTTTCTATGTATTTTTGCAGACAATATAATACAAATCCTAAAGGTTTGCTATTCACTCTCAATTTGGTACAAATTCTGTGGTGAATGTCTTGTTTTCTTGACATCTATATGAAATATTCATGGAATATTTATTAAGTTTTTAATGGTTATACAAGATCTGATAACATTTAGCATTATAACATCATAACCATATGCAAAAGGATCAATGAAAGATAGACAAGTACAACCACACAAAAGAACAAAAATATTTATCCTGGGAAACCCTCATGGGGAAGAAAACCTAGCAAAAATTCCTCTATGTAAGATGTATCAAAAGTACAAGGCAAGACCCCAAATAGGTGTGCCTCCTTCCAGCATATATATTATATATCTCATATGCACTATACACAAGTGAGTGTGTGTTCAAATGAGGAACACACCTCCTCTATTTATACTCTTTTTGTCACTTGACTTTTAAACTAACAATTCAACCCCACTTAACTGACTAGGCCAACTTCACTTAGCAAGACTCAATACAGTATTATATTATATTAATTGGGGGTACTATTGACCTGACTTACAATGGATGATTTACCTCATGAATCTATGATGAACAATTACAATAGTAACATACCGACAGAGGAATAATAACATATCCCTTGGATTACATCAGTAAAATACATTTATAATATCCTTTGAAGTTACAATATTTCAACACTCCCCCTTAATGAGAAGGTTATTCTACTGATAACATCATCATAGACTATAGGAGTAACGAGAGAGAGAGAATATACAACATTATCAAGATGATACATCTATATGTCAAAGTAAGTTTTCAACAATCATTAGTAACTAGAACAATTACTCTTCAATGTATTCAATACTGGAACATCATCTTCTACATCATTGAGTCCTTTATCTTCTGCAGCACTTGATCACTTGATCCTTTGTGGTGACACTTCGATCTTCTTAATTTTTTGTAGAAGCACTTCGATCTTCCTTATCCTTTGCAGTAACACTTCGATCTTCTCAATCCTTTGCAGCAACACTTCGCTCTTCTCGATCCTTTGCAACAAAACTTCGATCTTCTCGATCCTTTGCAGCAACACTTTGATCTTCTCGATCCTTTGCAACATCACTTCGATATTCTTGATCCTTTGCAGCAGCACTTCGATCTTCTTGATCCTTTGCATTAGCAACACTGTTACGGAGAGAAATTTCCTATGGCTTGGGGGTACCACACTAGACAACTTGACACCAAAAATCAATCTTTCCTAATATGCAAGAGAAACCAAACATATAACACTAAGGGATACCAAATCATACCTTGTTTCAGATGGTTGAAGTAGATCCCCATTGAGATTATCCAATTCACGCTTGCATTAGCAATTTGCTCTCAACAACAATAAACAAGACAAGAATGCTCTATAATAATGTGTTAGACCTACTCTAGCATATATATTCAACAATGTATAAGAAATTAAATACATCCATGGATTCAATATTCATATTCAAATGCACATAATTGGAAAGGAAAAGATATTTCTATTAATATAATCAGAGATTACAATAGTGACAACCTCTGTTGGCACATATATGAATCAGAGAAACCGAGTCCTACACCTGGGCCTCCACCACCTTAATCCTCGATCTCTCGATAACAAGCTCACAAAGCAAAGGAAATATTGGGAATAACACAAAGTGCTCCAAAGGGACAAATGGATGTAGACTCAAGTATAAGCAAACTGAGGCAACAATGGACTATAGTTTCTTTGCTCTTCAATTCCTCCTCTTCAATGTATCCAAGGGTTTCCTTATATAGAACTCCAAAAGGGTAATGGAAGGTCGAATCTGAGCTATCTCAAGGCATATGGAAGGCCAAGAGTCAAGATCTTTGGACTCATATGAGGAAAAATCCGAAAATATTTGGATTTATGCACACATCCCTATGTATGTAGGTTTGAGGTCAAAAGTCACGTGTACACGCGAGTATGGGTTTAAAAGTAGCGTACAACAATAAACAAGTGTTTTTTTGGGATTATCTTGGGACATCAAAGTATAATATAAGTCCATGGGGTCTAAAGAGTCTGCAGAGGGACATTGAAGGCCATAAATATGTGATCAATCATGTGTGGTAAAATTAGCTATAACAGATGCCCCCTAATGTGTGAGGTCAGAGGGGTAACATGATGGACAGAATACATTATAAAATCCATCCCAGAAGTGGAGTAATGAAGACCCAGGTGGAAGAACCAGCCACTCATCAGTACAATACAATGATCAATCTCTGCATGTGACTGCAAATACATATAGTAGTCCTGGATACATAAAAGTACAATGGCCATGAATAGGCATGATATACAAAATGTGACATGTGTGGTCATTGCCACGTACCATATACAACAGATCAGAATCTCCAAAGTGGATGAAGATATAAAATAGATCAAGATCTCCATAATGGCTGAAGATATACAACGGATCAAGATCTCCATAGTGGATGAAGATATCTGATATACACTGGAATCAAATCATGAGAGTTGATATCTCATGAACACTGGAACTATCAAGGAGGTAGTATACATGGAATGCCACCAAGCTGGAAGGTCTTCTACATGAATCACTATGAGTACATGTCCTACTATGCGAATAGATGTGTCAAGGTCGAACATAGTAGTCCATCGTCTGATTATCGGTCATTGATGTATACCGTTAACAGACGCAAGATCACCCACCGATAATGAAAATGAGAATCGAGGTACAAAGTGCAATCTAACAAGTGTGAATAGATGTGTTGAGATCGAACACTTGGAAGAATCCATCGATCAGGGGATATTGATGTATTCCCAAAACTGTTGATGGTGAGAGAACCTACCACTGATGACTATAAGTGTCACGTCCCCACCCCTCTACTCGACGGAGAGGACGCAATGAACACAGCTGCTAGCTATATAATCTGGGAAAACTAGCCTCATAAACATGATATAGAAAGGCATTGGAAATAAATATACACAGTTGCATAAACATTCAATATACAGTGGAATCATTTACATATCATTCACACATTTAAGCATTCATCATGTTCATTTACAAAACAATACAGTTGCAAGGGTTTAAGTACAAGAAGATACTTATCTTTAACAAAAGCTTGTCCCACAACCAACTATGTTGCTGCAACGTTCCACCCAACCATAGGCTAGTGTGCTCATCAATCACTCAGCAACACTGCCACCCTCGAGCTGGGCATGATTCCACAAGGAATAAGGGAAAACTAGAAGACTCACATGTAGCCAAGGATACACAACTCAGCCAATCCAACATAGTTGGGTTTATCAGGCCATCGAGGAGCTGGAAAAGCTGGCTACTAAGCTAGTGGGCTCACTGAAGAGCTATGGACAACTACACCAGAACTAGCATGGCTTCTAAAACATCCACACACACCCAACACAAGGAAGCATCCCCTTCTCTGCTACACGGTCCCTCGGGCTATGCCTTCCCTTCCAGTGCTATTCAGGGGGTGCAAAGAAGAAATCCAACCCTCTAGCTCTATCTGTGAGGCTCCTGCACAAGCTAGGTTTATCAAGCAGACTCAGACCCCATTTCCACTCCCAATTCAATGTCGGCCAAAGCCAAAATATACACCCACAACACAATACGATTTTTGAGTTTGAAGAAAAACAATATGGGCAACAAAAACGGATTTCCAGGATGGGTAAAACAGGCCCTTAAAAGAAATTCGATTTCCAGGGACGTTTTGGCCCTAACATGGCCAAAATGGACTCAACAAACACCAAAATCATGGGTTTCTTCTTCCCCTCACTGGGCATTGCCAGAAAACGATTTCTATCTTGGAAACAATGGGAAAAATGCAGCAAAAACGTGGGAAAGGAAACTCAGCCATTGATAATCACCAAAAATAATTTCCCAGCCTGAGCAAAATGAGGTAACAACAAAAAATGTGAATGGTTTCACACACAGGAAGTTCCAGTTGCCTCCCAGAGCTCCATGTTAAGTAACAATGGTGGTGAAAAATATAAGAACCTCAAATCATGGTAGAATGGAATATTTTTTTGGGTTTTTACTTGCCCAAGGAGTCAAAACGCATTTCCCAAAAATTGATGGCTTCTCCAATTCGAATTTGCGTTGTTATACCTTTCCCATCCCATGCAATAACCAACCCAACCAATTTCTGGCAGTATTAAATGATTGGGTGAATAAGACAAGAAAGGTATTTGATAGTTTGATGGGTTCTCCCTTTGAGATTTGGATTTTCCCCATTGGCCCAAAGGTTTGAATATCCTCCCCCCCTTATCCTTAGGAAATCATGCCCCATATCATTATTTGTTGCATTGACATAGCTAGTTGTGGGTTTTTAATTAATTGCGTATTTACATGATGATTTAAAAATCATAACGTGCTTGGCTAGCACAAAATACCATTGACACCGATTTAATCGCCAAAACATAAAAACCGTAATCCATGGTGGGCCTTTTTTCCTTAAGCTCCAAACCACGATTAATTACAATATACACATCATATACATTTAATGCAAACGAAATCAAAACTGGGGTTTTACATTCTCCTCCCCCTTCAAAAGCACTATCCTCAGTTCTTTACAAAAATGAACAAAATGCTACACTGGGATCGCCTCAGTGCTCCTCAGAATTGAACAAAAATGGATGTGCCAATTGCATGGCATCCTCTAGCTCCCACATAGCCTCTTCAGGATCGTAGTGCTCCCATTGCACCTTTACTTTCCCTATGGCTCGGTTCCGGAGCATTGTGACCTTCCCGTAGAGGATGCACATTGGCTTGTTTTGGAACTTTCCCTCGGGTTCCACCTAAATCACATCCCAATTTATCACATGGTTAGGATCATGTACATATTTCTTAAGCAAGGAAACATGAAAAACATTATGAGCTCTAGTGGTAGCAGGCAATGCAAGTCTATAAGCAACTGGACCTATTATTTCAAGAACTTCAAATGGCCCACAATATCTAGGTGACAACTTGGCGCAACTTCCAAGCTTCAAGGAAGTCTTCTTTTCCCTCACTCTGAGGTAAACATGATCCCCAACACTGAACTCTCTACTCACCCTATGCTTATCTGCATAGATATTATGTCTGTCTTGGGTTGCTTTCAGATTCTGCCTAATCTTTACAACCTCTTGCTCCATCTCCTTGAGCTGGCCCAAGCACAACCCTTTTCACTGGATTATCCCAAGTCACTGGTGTCCTACACCTCCTGCCATACAAAGCTTCATACTGACTCATCCCCAATGATGCTTGCTATCCATTGTTATATGCAAACTCTACCAAGTGTAAATAGTCTTCCCACTTGGTTGGTTTTTCCATCACACACATGCGAAGCATGTCTTCAAGCACTTGATTCACTCTCTCTGTCTGCCCATTAGTTTGAGGATGGTACGCAGTGCTGAAATTCAACTTGGTACCCAAATCTGCAAACAACCCCTTCCAAAAATTGGAAGTGAACTTGACAATCTCTGTCGGAGACTACTGCCTTAGGAAATCCATGAAATTTGAAAATATCCTTCATGAATATTTTTGCAATTTCATCAGTCTTGTGTGTAGACTTAACCGGTATAAAATGTGCTACCTTCGTAGACTTGTCCGTCACAACCATTATGGAATCATGTTGTCTCCAAGTCATTGGCAATCCTGTAATAAAATCCACGGAAATAACTTCCCATTTCCATTCTGGAATTGGCAAGGGCTGCAACAAACGTGCTTGGTGTTGATGCTCAACCTTTACATGCTGACATTTAATGCACCTTGAAATGTATTCAGCCATGTCCTTTTTCATTCTTGGCTAAAAGTACTGCTTTCTGGCTGTAGCAATTGTCTTCTGATATCCGGGGTGACCAAAATATGGAGCTTGATGGATCTCATCCATAACAACTCTCTTCAAATCTTCCACATTTGGAATATAAATCCTGCCTTTATAAGTAAGGAGTCCATCTTCTTCCAGTTTATGTCCCTCATACCTCTTCTCAAGACTTTGCTGCTGCAATTTGTCTTTTACTTGCTCCTACAATTCATCTCCAGCAGTATGATTAACAATCTGCTGTCTCAAATATGACTGGAAAATACTAAGAGATGCCACATGCATTTCCTGCACCTTCCTACTCAGTGCATCAGCTACCTTATTCTCTTTTCCTTTTATGTGCTTGATTTCAAAATCAAACTTACATAAAAAATCCAGCCATATAGCTTGCCTAGCATTTAACGTTTGCTGATCAAACAAGTACTTCAGACCACAATGATATGTCCTTAACTCAAATCTTCTGCTCATCAAGTAATGCCTCCACATCTTGAGAGCATGTACTATGGCTGCAAGTTATATATCATGAGTGGCATAGTTCTTTTCATAACATATCACGTGGTTGTCTTGCATAAAGACTTCTCCAAGCCCTTGACTGTATGCATCGGTACACACCACAAAATCTTTTTCTGGGTCAACAATCTTCAAGACTGGTGCACTTGTGAGAAGATTCTTCAACTGCTGGAAGCTTTCTTCACACCTCGGTGTCCATTCAAACTTCATTCCCTTCTTTTGCAAAGAAGTGACTAGATGTGCAACCTTGGATAATCCTTCAATGAATCTTCAATAGTATCCTGCAAGCCCCATAAAAGATCTTATATCTATCACATTTGTTGGAGTAGGCCAATCCATAATGGCTTCAATCTTCTCTAGGTCTACAGATATGCTCTCATTTGAGATAATGTGACCCAAGTAATGAATCCTATCACTATAGAAGTCACACTTGGTCAACTTTGCATACAAATTATGCTCCATGAGCAATTGCAATGTCAATCTCATATGCTCTTCATGCTCTTCCTCATTCATAGAATAGATAAAATGTCATCAAGGAAAACAAGAACAAACTTGTCCAAATACCCGCTGAAGACACTATTCATAAGGCACATAAATGTAGCTGGTGCATTTGTGAGACCAAATGGTACCACTATAAAATCATAGTGTCCATACCTTGTCCCGAAGGATGTCTTATGAATGTCTTCATCCTTGATCCTCACCTAATGGTAACCAGACCTCAAGTCAATCTTGGAAAACACATTTGCTCCTCTCATTTGATCAAAGAGGTCATCAATCCTAGGGAAAGGGTATTTTTTCTTCACAATAACCTTGTTCAATTGTTTGTAATCAATACACAACTTGAGTGTACAATCTTTCTTCTTCACAAACAGAAATGGTGCTCCCCAAGGAGACACACTCGGCCTGATATACTTCTTCTCCAACAACTCTTGCAGTTGCATCTTCAGCGCTAGCATTTCTAGTGTACTCATCCTGTAGGGTGTCTTGGACACTGGTGCTGCTCCTGGCACAGTTTCAATTGTGAAATCGATGTCTCTTTTGTACAGAGCCATGGAATCTCATCAAGAAACACATCCCTGAATTCCTGCAATACTTGATAGTCCTCCAACCTAATAGTTTTGATTCTCTGCTGCCTCCAAAACATGAGCTGCATACACTCTGTAACCTTTCCTAACAGAAATCACCTTTGGAATGCCTCTTACAACTCTTGGGTTCCCTTCTTCATCCATGCACTGAAAATTCTTATTATAACAGTCCAACTTTACCCTGTGAGATTCTAACCAATCCATTCTGATGAGAACATCATAGGAACCAAGTGGTAGAACATTCAGATCTACACAAGTGACCAATCCATTCATAACCAATGGACATTTCTCTACCACTTCACTAACCTTCCTCTTAGTTCTAGTGGCTAGCTGAACTAACCAAGATTTTCTATGATTTACTTTCTTAAAAGCACAAATCTCCATTACTCTAGGAGTAATTTAACTGTGAGTAGAACCAGGGTCAATCAAAATAGAAACAGATTGCTCAACAATCTTACCTGCAACTTCAACCACAGTTGACTGGTGATATGCCTGGCGCTCCTCCAGTGCTGCATAAATCCTAGGGATGACTCTTCCTACTTCACCCACTATTTTTACCTCTTGAATGTTGTAAGTTGGCCTTGCATTCTCATTCTCAAGTGCACAATTCCTACACATGTGGGGTCCTCCACATTTCCAACATTGGAGTGGTCCTCTGTTCAGTTGTGGTTCTCTGGGATTTTCTCCCATCATTCTGACTGGATGCTTCTCAACTTGGGATGGTTGCTTCTGCTGATTCTTGAAGTTAGAAGGTTTGAAACCTTTCTTACTTTGACCAGACTTCTCATTCTTGTTGTCCTTCCATGTCTTATGATAATCAGGCTTACCTTTTCTTTGCTCATAGCAATACTTAGCTTTCTTTATTGCTTCTTCAAGAGTTCTAGTTTCGTAAAACTCAATTCTGTCCTTGTAAGACTGAGGAAATCCACTCAGGAAGCATTGGATTTTCAATTTTTCATCTTTTATGTACCTGACATACCTCAATAGTTCGAAGAACTTATTTGCATACTCTTCCATTGTCCGCTGTCCCAATCTCAGCTCATGGAACTCCTTAATCTTATCATCATAGTACATGTCAGAGAGGTACTTCTGCTTGAAATACTTCTAGAACTGTTTCCACACAATCTGCCTTTCATGGATCTTCTTTACTTGCCTAAAGTGCTCCCACCATATGGATTCTCTTCCAGTTAAATTGAGTATGGCTACCCTAGCCTTCATATTTCCTGAATATTCTTGGACTTGGAAATATTTCTTCATCCCAAGAAGCCAATCCTCAGCTTCTTGTCCATTCTTTATCTCCCCATTAAATGTAGGAGGCCTTGCCTTCTTAAATTCATCACATGAATGGTTCTTGTAATGCCTCTTCCTCTCATTCTTGTGAGAATAAGAACTTGAATTGCTAGTGGATCCTTCAGAGTCAGATGACCCACTAGGAGATCTCTTCCTCCTTCTCGTACTACTTTTACTACCTTCCGGTCTTACTGTCCGATCCCCAGAGTTCATGCGCCTCTGGATGTCTATCAAACTTTGTAGCATGGATGCATTCAACTGATTCTGCTCTCCTGATCCTTAACCAATCTTTCATTATCTGCCCTGTAACTTTACATCTCCATCCTTAGGCTTCTCATGGTGGCTGCAAAATCTGGGGAGTATCTTGGAATCTTCTCCCATTTGACTCTGTCTCAGCATTTTCCACATGGATGTTTTCTCCCATAACATCTTCCTCATGCTCATAGGGATCTTGTGCATCATTCATGCTGAAGGTTCTCATGGCTGAACCAAAACGAAACTTTATTGATCTGCACTATGGGTAATGCTGCCCTTTTGAAGATGACTATAATTTTGCAAAATGTGTTAATAAACAAAATTGTTAGCTGCATAACATTCACATGAACTCATCATTACTTACCTTCATCTGGAAAAACTTATATTGACAACTTTCTCAAAAACATACTTTTCTTTCACAACAACGACTATCTGAAGGGGACGATGGGGGTTAAGGGCAATGCCCTCTTTTTTTTTTTGGTAAATATTTTGATTTTGCACAATCTGTCGCATAAACACGCTACCATTTTTCATCTTTCTAGGCACCTACAATCCCACTGAAAAGCCTGCTGAATTTCCTGTTTCGACGAAAATTTCATCTTTCCTCCGACATGGCGGCTCCATTTCCTAGTTCTGCCTGATGTGTGTCAGCTCCTTCTTCCTCTTCCACCCGCCGTCGTTGCAGCTCATTATTCCCTTTCCACCTGCCGTAGCAGCTTTGTCATCTTCTCCATTCCATCATCGTAGCGGCTTATTCTTTATTTCTCACCCACTATCGTTGCGAATCCTTCTTCAGTTTCCTTTCACTACGTCAGAAAGATATTCAACTTGCCACCGCTGCTGCATCGAAAAATTTCTTGGATTTTCGCCCGCTACATCAGCTCGACTCACTCGATGGTCGTCAGCTCGACTCACCCAACGTTCATCGGTTCAAACCCAAATTTCCATCTGCTGTTGCGGTTTGAACTTAAACTTCCACCCTCCGCGTTGGGAGAAACCTGCTGAAGTCTCCGCTATTGCGTAAAGATTTTGGACTTTTGTCTGCCATTGCGGAAGGATTTTGTACTTTTTCCTACTTCTCATTGGCTCGACCCAGCCAATGCTCATCGACACAAAACCCAACTTCTAGAACAAATTCTGATTTCCTTCCGCTAGGGAAACTTGCCAACACTTAGAAAAAATTTCAAATTTCTCCCCCTGCATCGGCTCGATTCCATGTTGGCTCCCTTCAGGTGACTCAACCGCTACAATGGATCATTATTTAAAGCTTGTCCACTGCATTAGAAAAAGAGAGCAGCATAACTGTCATTGCGACTCTCCTTCAACCACCCCAGCCACTACAACGGTTCATCTTGGGATTTCTTAGCCGCCAAGGAGAGTTTTCACACTTAGGAAAATTTTCATTTTTTTTTGTCTGCTTCTTCTGCTGAACTCAGAGGTGGTTTTCTCATGGCCCCTTTGAGGCCCAAATCTACAACATAGATCTATACCACACTGTCATGTCCCCACCCCTCTAATTCGGGAAAACTAGCCTCATAAACATGATATAAAAATGCATTGGAAATAAACATACACAGTTGCATAAACATTCAATATACAACAGAAGCATTTACATATCATTCACACATTTAAGCATTCATCATGTTCATTTACAAAAAAATAAAGTTGCAAGGGTTTAAGTACAAGAAGATACTTAACTTTAACAGAAGCTTGTCCCGCAACCAGCTACGTCGTTGCAACGTTCCACCCAACCATAGGCCAGTGTGCTCATCAATCACTCAACAACACTACCACCCCTGAGCTGGGCATGGTTCCACAAGGAATAAGGGGAAACTAGCAGACTCACACGTAGCCAAGGATACACAACTCAGCCAAGCCAACATAGTTGGGTTTATCCGGCCATTGGGGAGTTGGAAAAGTTGGCTGCTAAGCTAGTGGGATCACTGAAGAGCTATGGACACCTACACTAGAACTAGCCTAGCTTCTAAAACATCCACACACACCCAACACAAGGAAGCATCCCATTCTCTGCTACACTGTCCCTTGGGCTATGCCTTCCCTTATAGTGCTATTTAGGGGGTGCAAAGAATAAATCCAACCCTCTAGCTATATCTGTGAGGTTCCTGCAAACGCTAGGTTTATCAAGCAGACTTAGATCCCATTTCCACTCCCAATTCAACGCTGACCAAAGCCAAAAGATACACCCACAACACAATACGATTTCTGGGTTTGAAGAAAAAAAATATGGGCAACAAAAAAGAATTTCCAGGATGGTTAAAATAGGCCCCTAATAGCAATTTGATTTCTAGGGATGTTTTGGCCCTAATGTGGCCAAAATGCACTCAACAACATCCAAAATCATGGGTCTCTTCTTCCCCTCACTGGGCATTCCAGAAAACGATTTATAGCTTGGAAATAATGGAAAAAATGCATCAAAAACATGGGAAAGGAAACTCAGCCACTAATAATCGCCAAACACAATTTCCCATCCTGAGGAAAATGAGGTAACAACAAAAAATGTGAATGGTTTCACACAGGAAGTTCCAGCTTCCTCCCAGAGCTCTATGTTAAGGAACAATGGTGGTGAAAAACATAAGAACCTCAAAGCATGGTAGAATGGCATATGTTTTTGGGTTTTTACTTGCCAAAGGA
This sequence comes from Pseudotsuga menziesii, assembly GCA_001517045.1. Lineage (NCBI taxonomy): Eukaryota > Viridiplantae > Streptophyta > Pinopsida > Pinales > Pinaceae > Pseudotsuga > Pseudotsuga menziesii. The sequence continues at coordinate 742,273 of LPNX010984980.1, forward strand.
GTCAAAACGCAGTTCCCAAAATTTGATGGCTTCTCCAATTCGAATTTGGGATGTCATACCTTTCCCATCCCATGCAATAACCAACCCAACCAATTTCTGGCAGTAACAAATGATTGGGTGAATAAGACAAGAAAGGTAGTTGACAGTTTGATGGGTTCTCCCTTTGACATTTGTCTTTTCCCCATTGGCTCAAAGGTTTGAATACCCCCCCCCTTATCCTTAGGAAATCATGCCCCCATCTCATTATTTGTTGCATTGACATAGCTGGTTGTGGGTTTTTAATTAATTGCATATTTAAATGATGATTTAAAAATCTAACGTGCCTGGGTAGCACAAAATACCATCGACACTGATTTAATTGTCGAAACATAAAAACGATAATCCATCATGGGGATTTTTGCCTTTAGCTCCACACCACGATTAATTACAATATATACATCATATACATTTAATGCAAACATGGTCAAAATCGGGGTGTTACAACAAGTCTCAAGGTACTCAAATGACTCTAGACTCCTATTCCAGAAATAATGATCTGAAGTCAATGGAATGAAATCCATTGGAAGGAGGGCATTAAGGCATCCCCCATCAACCAACACAAGGTTCTAAACAATGCTGTATAATGTGGAAGAACTTGAACAATATGTGCACGAACCAGTAATAGTATCGGGAATGGCCGACATGCAAAGTCAAGATAACTGAGGAATGGACGACTCAGGCTTCAACTTCCTCCGAACAAGAGCATAAGGTGAATGGTGACTAAAGGTAGGCAACATGAACTCGATATGCAAACATGGACATCTCTATGACACAGGAGGAATTGACAAAGGCTCCATAGGGACTGGAAGCTTAACCAGTCGGTGGAGATAAACTCAGAGTAACGAGTACAACTCCTAAAGTCAAACTAATAACCCAACCAACGGATGTGATATACAGTGCTCTGTTCGAAGGAGACATGACTCGACTGCTGCCAAAGATAACATCTTTTTCTGTCTGGCTTTTTATGTTTTTTGATTTTTTTTTGGACTTTCTCAGATATTTTGAAAAGCTTGAAAAAGAATAAAAGTGCTTTATTGTAAAAATCTAGTAGGAGACGAGTGTCAGGGGACAAGAAAACTAGTTCCAAGCAGTGGAACATGCCTATGCTCAATGCAAGGAGATATGTGTAGGATAACGACACTCGGGGAAAGGTCTCCTCTCGGTAAAAGGGGTGATCAAGCTGAAAAAGATATCCAAAAAGGCTCTGCTTGGCTAGACATGAGACAAGATCGGGCTATATGGCTGATAACTCAAAGTCATGGAGCCGATATAAATCTCAAGAAGGCAAGCAAAACTCATGAAAATGCAATTACAAATTAATATATACAAGGGAGTCCTAGGGGAATGGCCAACATAAAGTTCAAGAGGAGTATGAAGCTCTTGCTCAAAGACATGGCAGGACTAAAAAGATACTCCCACAACCTAAAGGAGAAATGTCAGCATGGGCACCAAATGCAAAAGAGGATCTAACTAAGGAACCCATGTATAGGAAAGCTCTACCATTCACATAACGCCACTTCTAACAACAACATGAAGTATCCGTGACATCATGGAATGGGTTTGTATCTAAGGTTAAGATGAAATGGTCATAAGGCCATGCAAAATGCAAGTGGATTTGAAATCCTAACCTATATGCCAGTTTAGACATGATACATGTAATAGGCACAAACGGATCGAAGACTTAGTCAAACCACGCTCAAAATGGGATCCTACAACATCATATTATTCCAAACGTTCCAAAATGGTTAGAAATGGTAAAAAACTATAGGAAATGGGTAAAAATTTCAATTTTTTTCTATAAAATAGTGAAAAAATAAATTTTTTCATACCATTTTGAAAATTCACCCACCATAGTGCTTTTGTATCCAGAACTTCAAGAGCTGATTCCAAGAGAATCGTTTGGTGAAATCACTCCACGTTTGGTCCAGGTAATTACTCATGCCCTCCTCTTTCAATTTCATGCATCAATTTTTAATTTTAATGGTCAATTTTTTTATTTAAGCCATCCCAAATAGTGTGTTTTGTCCCACATGGAAATCTAGTCTTTTTCCGGGTATAGGGATGGGTATACGCAGAAAATACCATGGTACCCATGTCCATACGTGGCTATTTTTAAAACAGTCATGTACATGGCCGCAAACATGATTTTCAAGGGCAAACACTCATGAAATGTGGAAACGTTTGTGCAAGATGGTGCTAGAATGGAGAGAGAGAGAACATGGTGATGTTGAAGAGGCTGTGTAGGATGATCTCATGGCTCAACATGCACTGAGGGATTGTGGGTTATACAAGTTTTGGCGCCTTGGAATCTTGAGGGAAAAGCCAAGGCTACTCCAGCTGCTAGTGGATTACTGGGATCTAGACTCTAAGACCTTTCATTTGGATGGCATGTCACTCAACCTCGAGGTTAAGGGCATATACTTTATCACAGGTTTGTCCCGTCGAGGGGAGGTGGTGAACCTCCGATCCCATGGGCCAGGAGATGGGTTAAATATAGAGGAGTACATAGCTATGTATTGCCTTCCTGATACAGAGAAGTTTGGGAGTCAAATACCGACAAACTCAATCCAAAACCTGGGGCTGAAGTCCATACTATTGGCATTGGGCAGGATCAGAGGTTTAGCATCACTCCACCAGGCCTCAAGGTCAATGATGTTCTATGCCATAGAGTGCATGCGACCTACGATATATGACTCAAGTACCTCGCTGTTGAGCAACATGAAGCCACAAATCAATAACTGCAAGATGGGTAGGGTACAGAAATTTCAGTTCGGCAGCATCCCGAGTGCATTCTTTTTCGAGCGGGTGCCGGGGATAAGCCCTAGAGTTAACATTGCTCCACATGGAGTTAGGGATCCGGCTCAGCTACGCTGGGTCAATGCCATGTGGAGACTGGGAGGGGGAAGGGTGGCTAACCCCTATCCAACGGACTTCTTTCTCTGGTGGTAGAGACAGATCATCGCCATAGATGACTATTCCTATGCAGGGATAGAATTGCGTGGAGATCCAGACACCAGGAAAAGCATATGGAGACATAGGTAACGAATCCCAACTCACTTTTGTTTTTTGAATTATTTTTGTTGTTGTGTTTTTTGATATATGAAATCAAAAGATATGTTTTTGGTGTGACGACATATAATGATACTCTGTCATGTACATGCAGATGTGGGACCACGATGACCAGATGGATTTCCTTGTCATCGATGAAGGAGAAGAGGCGATGAGATCATGGGTGTGGATGTGGAGCAGATGCTCCAGAGAATCCACATGAACTTCGTTCTCTTAACACAGAGGGTTCCCATGGCGCAAGTCGAGGACTTTCCTGAGGCCATGCAGCGCCAGGTGGTTGGAGTGCCACGGGCATGGGTTTGGTTATTTCGTTAGCTAGCCAGAGCCGTGGTGTGCTACCATGATCAACACCCTCCTCCACCTCAAGCTTATAGGCCTGGGTGTATATTTTTTGTATAACCCTGTAGTATATTTTGGTGGCTCGGAAGCCCCAATTTCGTATATGACACTTATGTATTATGACGTCACCTTTTTGGACTTAATGAAAAATATTTATGATGATCAATTATTACTCTATTTACATGTGTAAAATGTGCTTGTGAAATGATTTTATCATTTGTGAAACAAATGCCAATCTAGTACATAGTTAGCATATGAATCAACAACTTGATTAAAATTTCTTGTAATGTGAATGTATGTTATTCTCTCAAATTGTCGTTCTAGCAATCTTACATGAAAGAATCTTTGTAACAATTTCAGATCCCTAACATGATACAAGCCATTAATCTGTGATACCACTAAATGCGGATCAATACGTACCTCAAGAGAATGAACACCATGTGAAATGGCATCACACAATAACTCAATCATGACACTATATTCAGAAACATTGTTTGAGGAAGGCTGTAAACATACACCTCTTGAAGACAACACTTGACTTTTAGGAGTATAAATCACCCAAGCAACCGAAGCTAAGTTTTGAGTGTGGCGGCTAGCACCATCAAAGAATCCTATGTAAACCGAAGAATCCATCCACATCTACCATAACAAACAAAAGCTAATCAACAAAATCGATCATCATAAGAAGACCAAACTATGCTATGCAAAATGTACAATAATATACAAAAAATCAGCCTTGGCTAAAGATCATGCATAGTATTTCTTAAGATAGAGCCCATTTCTAGGCTTTGCCAAGGTCGTCCCTTCATAATTGACCAACTCATAGGAGCCTTTCTCTAAGACACTCTTGACCATGCCACATAGGGTTAAACTTTCCTACTCCTAAGGGTTCCTTAGCTTGATCCCACAAAAGGATCAAGTCACCTTCACTAAACCTCCTAGGACGGACATACTTATCATACTGGACCTTAACACGATGCTTGTTAACCTCAAGAGCCACTAAAGCATCTCAATGCTACTCATCAAGTTGCTCCAAGTGGACCAGACATTCTTCCAATGCGGAAGTCTCTGTTAAAAGCTCCACAACTAGCTTCAAAGAAGGGATTTTGCACTCAACCGGTAATATTGAATCCACCCCATGCGCAAGATGATAGGGAGAAAAACCGATGGTAGTCTTGACCGCGGTTCTATAGGCCCACAAAGTAGGATAAAACATGACATGACAATTAGTCTTGCTTTGTGTGATGGTTCGTTGGAGAATGGACTTAAGTGACTTGTTCACTACTTCAACCTATCCATTTGCTTGAGGATAATAAGAAGAGGAATTCTCTTGCTTATATCCTAACTTTGAAGACAACTCTTCCATCATTTTGTTCTGAAAATGCCTGCCATGGTCAGTGAAAATATCCCTCAAAATACTGAACCGGGTGATAATTTGGTTAAATACGAAATGCGCGTCTGTTTCATCATTGGATTTGATAGTGGGCATAGTCTCTTCTCATTTCCTGAAGTAATCAATAACCACAATAATATGATGGTTCCCCCCAGCCGAAGCTGGGTTACAATCCATAAAATTGACCCCCCACTTGGTGAAGGGACTGACGGTGATAATGGGATGCAAAGGGGCAGGACGCGAGCACATATTCCATGCAAACACCTAGCAAGGGTAGCACCTATTGACCGCATTAACTCAATCTTTAAATATGGATGAACAAAAATAACCTGCTCTTAGAATTTTTTGGGCTATAGAAAGCCCATATAAATGACCACCACACGCCCTCTGTGGCAATCATTAAGCATGACCTCAAACTCCTCATGAGTTAATAAATGGCATAAAATGGAATCAAACCCATGAAGGTACAAAGTATCATCCACTATGAGGTAGTTCTTCGCTACGTGACATAGTCGTCGACGCTCATCTCATGAGAGGTGAGTAGGAACCTTCAAAATTTGAAAATATACAATAATATCCCTGTACCAAGGGTCCATGGTTGAAATGAGAAAGATATTCTCATCAACAAGAGAATCCTCATGAACCTCTCCTTTATCCCAATTTGGAAAATCTGATATGAGCTCAACAAAAATTAACGATTTCTTTGACTTTGCCAAAACAAACTCGATATCAAACTCTTGCAATATCACAATCCATTTATTATACTTCCCCCCAATCATCCTTCTGGTGAGGATGAATTGAAATGGATTAATGTGAACTACAACCAAAGTTTGGAGAAGGAGGATATAATTTCTCAAACGCTGAACCGCATGGACGGTGGATAAGGCTATCTTCTCAACATGAGTATAATGAAGTTCTGCATCAATAAGGTTTTAGCTGAGATAGTAGATGACATGCTCATGGAGCTCCTTATCCTCTTGAACCAAGACCATACCAATCGTCTCTTGAGACATGGACACATAATTAAAAAAGTCACGGCTATAGTCTGGTGGACTAAGCATGGGGGCCGATGCCAAGGCTTTCTTTAGAGCATCTAAAGACTTCTGGGTTTGGTCATCCCAGTAAAAAGGGGTGTCTTTCTTCAATAAATGCATGAATCCTTTAGTCAAATTGGAAAAATTCACCAAGATCCTTCGCAAGATGTTCACCATTCCTTGTAAACATTGAAGATGTCGAATGTTACGCGGGGGAGACAATTGAAGTATTTCCTCAACCTTCAAGGGGTCGACTCTAATACCCTCCTTGGACACAATGAATCCTAGTAAATGACCAACCTTCACACAAAATATGCACTTATGAGGATTTAACCGAATTTGATAATGACGACATCTTTCTAAAACCAATCACAAATGATAAGGATGACACACTCTCAAGAAAGAGTGAGCATCTAGATTATCCAAATACACTTCAATAGTATTTTTAAGATCGTGAAAGATAAAGGTCATGGCCCGTTGAAACGTAGCTCCGATGTTTTTAAGGCCAAAAGGCATCTTTCGATATGAAAAAGTTCCCCAAGTACAAATAAATGAAGTCTTATGTTGGTCCTCAGGTTTAATCTGTATCTGATTATATCCAGAAAATCCATCCATAAAGGAGAAAACCTCACTTCCCACACACTTATCCAAGATTTGATCAATAAATGGTGTAGGGAAATTGTCTTTAGGACAGGCTCGATTTAAATCATGTAAATCAGTGCATATTCAGATCATTCCCTGCTTCTTATCCATCAGAATGGGATTCGAAACCCACTCCGTTAAGGGAATGGGATAGATGAAACCAACTTTGATCAACTTCTCTATCTTTGCTTTAATAGCGGGCGCTTTCCTAGGATTCATGGCATGCAAATGTTGTCGAACTAGTTTGGCATCCAGATAGGTTTTTATTTCGTGTTCGACAATGCGAGGGTCTATTCCCGACATCTCTTTGTACAACCAATTGAAAACATCACAAAATTCCTTAAAAATATCAGTGTACTCTTTAATCTCATCGGGGGAGAAATATGCCCCATTGTACATGTTCTCAATCTTACCAGGAACATGAGAAATATTGATAGGTATTGTTGGTGACAAGTTATCCATGTTCCCTTCAGCAATATGACTAGGAGAGCTTAATGGGACCATGGGCCTACCAACTTTCTCGCTTAGAATTGCCCTAAAATCATCACAATCTAAATGATCAAGCTTAGGAAGGAAATACGATCTATGGTGCAACTCTCCCTAAGGTTGTTCGATCCCAGACATAGCCTCAAGAATAGCTTCATCCGATGGAAAAACATCATCAAAGCAGTCTTGAGAGTGAGATGACTCTACTGCCCAAGCAAGCAGCACATAAGGGTCCTCCTCATTCGTCCGCAAAGAGGAAGGACTAGTCTCTACAACATGATCAATATTAGCTTGATATGCCACCAATGTTGCAGGAAATGACACATTTGTCTCGACAGGTATAGAATTATCACTCGAAGTATTCGGTGAAGGAAGAATCCAAGGATCCTCCATATGAGAGGTGTGAAAAGAGATCGAATTCAACAAGGTCGAAGCCTTAAAAAGACTAGACCCAATCATAAGGATGAGCGCAGGATAACTAAATGTTCCCATGAGAGAAGGATACATGCCCACACCCACATTCTCAGTTTCTTGCTGAGAATGATCAATAATTGGGACATAGGCTCTCGATGATGCTTTTAAACTTGGATTCTAGGAAGATTTTTGATCAATTAATGATATTCCCATCCAAAGGAAAACAAACTACTCAAAATAGGGAAGAGGCTATGGATTGCATATTGTACATCCAGTTCCTACCCAGTAAAAGATTGTAGTCGAGGGGCACATTAACCACCTCAACCTCGATTGCAACAGTCTTCCCCCCCAATTGGACCTCTAGGGAAGGAAGTATACCATATGGCTGAAACGATATTCCATCAAATGCAGTCAACATGTTTGCATATTTAGACAATGTGGGAGAACCTAAGCCCTTCCAACAGGACAAAGACATCATGGAAGCGACAACGCCTTTGTTGTAATCTCACAGATCACATAAGGCTATCAATAATACATACCAAAACATACATACATAACAGAAACAAGAGATAAGAACAAGTAGATGAATTAACAAATTATATTAACATGAATGGGTCCATACAATACAAAGAACTGAACCGAGTTCTCTTCTGGCTCAACAACCTAATATATATGATTACAAAACAGTTACAAAATAACTACCTGTCGGTTCGGTGAACTGACATGACCTTAGGTGGCCGACCTAATCTCTAGTTTAGTCGGCCAACCGACTTAGTCGGCCGATCAACTAAGTCGGCTATCGTTCAAGTCGACTTACCGACTTGCTCCTCCAACATCTCCCCCATGAACAAAATGTTTCTTCGTCCCAAAGAAAAAGGGAGGTACAAAAATCATCTTGTATGTCTTAGTAGTCATTATGATGTGCTTGGTCTTCATGGGCTGTGAAGTCTAATGGTCGGTCTTTTTTGTACATCGACTTCGACAATTGCTGGGTCTGTCATTGCTAGGTGATGTTGGAAATCCGTCCAACTTGCAATATTTTCTGGATGTCGGTGGTGAGTGTAGTCAGACTTGATAAGATCGACATCTTCTCTGAAATGGAGATTTCAGCTATTCTCTCCATGTCAGGACCTATTAACGAGTTTCCAAAATACTATGCCTTGTAACGTTCTTAGTTGGACTGATCCGTTGGTATGTATCTCTTCGAAAACATAGGGTCCCATCCACTCTGTATGTAACTTTTTAGGTTTTCCTTTTACTAGACTATTGTATAGTAAAGCAAGGTCTCCTACCGACAAGTTTTTGTTTTTGATGTTTCTATCATGCCATGCTTTTTGTTGTTGTTTCTGAATTTCTTGATGTTGCATCGTGAGTAGTCGGTGTTCTTCTAGTTTACTCAGTTGTAGTAGTCGGTCCTTTCTTCCTTGTTCAATATCAACATGTAGGATCTCTGCAATAATAGGTGTCTGTTGTCGGAAGTGTAATGGAACCAGTCATTGATGTATACCGTTAACAGACGCGAGATCACCCACCAATAATGAAAATGGGAATCAAGGTACTAGAGTGAAAACTAACAAGTGTGAATAAATGTGTTGAGGTCGAACACTTGAGATAATCCATAGATCAGGGGACATTGATGTATTCCCAAAAAATGTTGATGGAGAGAGAACCTTCCATTGATGACTGCAAGTCTCAAGGCACTCCAACATGACTCTAGATTCCTATCCCAGAATAAATGATCTGAAGTTGATGGGATGAAATCCAATGGAAGGAGGGCATTAAGGCATCCCCCATCATCCAACACGAGGTACTCAGCAAAGCTGTATAATGTGGAAGGACTCGATCATAAGGTGCACGAACCAGTAACTGTACCGAGAATGGCCGACATGCAAAGTCAAGATAACTGAGGAATGGCCAACTCAGGTTTCAAATTCCTTCAAACAAGAGCATAAAGATGAATGGTGACTGAATGTAGGAAGCATAGACTCGATATGAAAAACTGGGACATCTCTGTGACACAGGAGGCATCGACAGAGGCTCCATAGGGACTGTAAGCTTAACCAATCGGTGGAGATCAACTCAGATAAATGAGTACAACTCCTAAAGTCAAACTATTAACCCAACCAATGGATGTGATATACAGTGCTCTGTTTGAAGGCGACACGACTCCACTGCTGCCAAAGATAACATCTTTTCTTGTCTGGCTTTTTGTTTTTTTAATTTTTTTGGACTTTTTCAAATATTTGAAAAGCTTGAAAAAGAATAAAATCGCTTTAAAGTTACAGACTAGGAGGAGACGAGTGTCAAATGGGAAAAGAAACTATTTCCAAGCAGTGGAACATACCTATGCTCAATGCAAGGACACATGTGTAGGATAGCGACACTCAGGGGAAAGTCCCCTCCTGGTAAAAATAGGGAATCAAGCTGCAAAGGATATATAAAATGGCTCTGCGTGGCTAAACATGAGACAAGCTCAGGCTATATGGCTGATACTCAAAGTCAGGGAAGCTGGCATAAGGCTCAATGAGGCAGGAAAAGCTCATGATAATGCAATTACAACTTGACATAAGGGAGTCCTAGGGAAACAGGCCAACAAAAGATTAAGAGGAGTATAAGGTTCTTGTGAAATGTCATGGCAATACTATACAATGGACTCCCACACCCTAAAGGACAAACTGTCAGCATGGGCACCAAATGAAAATAAGGAGCTAACTAGGGTACCCATGTAAGGTCAAGCTCTACCATTCTAATCATGCCACTTCTAAAACAACAAGAAGGTTCCGTGACAAGATAGAATGGGTTCGTACCTAAGGTTATAATGAAACGGTCATAAGGTCATGCAAAATGAAAATGGAGGTGAAACCTAACCTATATTCTGGTTTAAACATCATACCTGAAATCGACACGAACGGGTCAAAACAACGATCGAAACAACGCTCAAAACGGTCTCCTACATCATATATAAGTCAAAAAACGGTCCAAAACTATAGAAAGGTGGTAAAAATTTTCAAAATTTTGAAAAATTTCTATAAATAGTAAAAAATTCAAAACATTATATAACATTTGAAATTTTTACCCAATTGAGCTCAAAACTTCAAACGTGAATTCCAGGAGATCTAGTCGGCGGAATCCGACACCGTTTTTTCTAGGTAACTTCCCATGCCCTACTCTTTCATTTTCATGTAAATTTTTCAATTTTCCATGGTCTAATTTGATTTCTAGGCCATCCTAAATTATGCGCTATGGCCCATGTGGAAATCAAGGATTTTTCCGCGTATAGGGATGGATATACACGATAAAAGGCCTCAAAGTCACGTACAAATGCAGCTGTTTAGCAAACAGTCGCGTATGCGGCCACGTTCAAGTTTTTTAAAGACATCTAATGACACAAACCCTAATTAAATGTGCAAGATGGTTCTAGAATGGAGGGAACGTGAGCATGGGGATGTAGAAGAAGCAGTACAGGGTGATCTAATGGCACAATAGGCTCTTCGTGCATGCGGGCTCTAGAATTTTTGGTGTCTTGGTGGCTTAAGGGCCAAACCAAGACTACTACAGATGCTAGTAGACTACTGGGATCTTGACTCAGAGTCATTCCAGATTGACGGGATGTCCCTCACCATAGAAGTGGAGGACATATACTTCATTACTGGATTGTCCCGACGAGGGGAAGTGGTGAACCTAGGTTCTCGCGGGCCCAGAGATGCCCTCACCATAGATGAGTACATAGTAGTGTATTGTTATCTGGACATGGAGAAGGTCGGGAGTCAGATCCCAACTAACTCCATACAAGTGCTAGGCCTAAAGGCCATACTACTAATGGTCGGCATGATAGCAGGGCTAGCCTCACTCCACTAGGCCTTATGGCCCTTGATGTTCTATGCATTGGAGTGCACGAGACCCATGGTTTATGATTGGAGCACTGCACTGTTGAGCAACATGAAACACCATCTCAACGAGTGCAAGATGGGCAGAGTACAAAACTTCAGTTTCAACAATATATTGAGCACGTTTTTCTTTGAGCGTCTTCCAGGATTGAACCCTAGAGTTGACGTTCCTCTTCACAGGGTTCAAGATCTGGCCCAATGATGTTGGGAAGATGTGATGTGCAAACTGGGTGGAGGTAGGGTGTCCAACCCATATCCAGCTGATTTATTTCCATGGTGGCAGCGACAGATAGTTGCCATCGATGACTACCCCTAAGCGGGGATAGATTTTCGGGAAGATCCTGACATGCCACTACCACCAGGATCGGCATACGGTGACATTGCTAACGAATCCAAACCCTCTTTTTAAGTTTGGTGAATTATTTAATTTTTTTGTTTTTTTTATATATGGAATCAAAAGACATGTTTTTGCGTGACAACATATAGTGACATCCTATCATATGTATGCAGATGTAGGACAACGACGGCCTGAAGGCTTCCCTCATCATAGACGAAGGGGAAGAGGAGATGACATTATGGGTGTGGATGCAGAGCGGACGCTCCAAAGCATTCATACCAACTTCATGCGGATGACACATAGGGTACCCATGGCGTAGGTCGAGGACCTGCCTGAGGCCATGTAGCGTCAGGTGGTGGGTGTGCCACGAGCATGGGTGTGGTTATTTCGATGGATAGCTAGATCCATAGTGACATTTCACGATCAGGACCCCCCTCCTCCTCCCCAGGCTTAGATACCTGGGAGTGATACATTTTGTACTATCGTGTATATATATTTTGGTGGCTCGGAAGCCCCATTTTTGTATTATGACACTATGTATTATCACATTTTGGATGTTTAATGAATTTTTTTTATGATGATCGGTTTATTTATTTACATGTGTAAAAATGTATGTTTGTGATGAGCTTAATGTCTATGAAACAAATGCCAATCTAACACGTAGTTAGCATATGAGTCAGCAACTTGATTATAAATTCTTGAAACATGTATGTATGTTATGTTGTCAAATTTTTGTTCTAACAATCTCACACGTAAGAATCTTCGTAATAATGTTGGCTCCCTAACATGATACAAGCCATTAAGCTGTGACACTACTAACTCCGAATCAAGACGTACCTCAAGAGATAGAACACCATGTGAAATGGCATCCTGTAGAAGCTCAATAACAGCACTATATTTAGTAACATTGTTTGAAGAGGGCTGTAAACATAACCCTCCTGAAGAAAATACATGGCCTGTAGGAGTATAAATCACCCAAGCAGTAGAGGCTGAGTGTTGAGTGTGGTGGATAGCACCATCTGCAAATCCTATATAGATGGAAGACTCCATTGACATCTGTCATAAGAAATGAAAGCTAATCAACAAACCTGATCACCATAAGAAAGACCTAACTATGCAAAATACTGTACAATAATATACAATAGTCATCCTTGGCTAAGAATCATGCATAGTACTTTTAAGATAGAGCCCATTTCTAGTCTCTGCCAAGTCTATCCCCTTGTAATCTACTAACTCATATGCACCCTTCTCTAACACATGTTTAACAACGTAAGGACCATGCCACATGGGGTTAAATTTTCCTGCCCCCAAGGGTTCTTTAGCTTGATCCCAGAAAAGGACCAAATCTCCTTCACTAAACTTCCTTGGATGGATAGATTTATCATACTGGACCTTAACGCGACGCTTATTCACTTCTAGAGCCACTAAAGCATCTCGGCGCTGCTCATCAAGCTGCTCTAAATGGACCAAACATTCCTCCAATGGGGAAGTGTCTGGTAAGAGCTCTATGGCTAGCTTCAAAGAAGGGATTTCGCACTCAACCGATAATATAGACTCCACTCCATGTACAAGCTGATATAGAGAAAAACCGGTGGCAGTCTTAACCGTGGTCCTATAAGCCCACAAAGCAGGATATAACATGATATGCCAATTAGACTTGCTTTGTTCGATGGTTCGTTGGAGAATAGACTTGAGTGATTTTTTCACTTCTTCAACTTGTCCATTTGCTTGAGGGTAATAAGAAGAAGAACGCTCCTGCTGATACCCTAACTTCAAGGCCAACTATTCCATCATCTTATTCTGAAAGTGCATACCATGGTCAGTGACAAGCTCTTTCGGAATACTGAACCAAGTAATGATCTGGTTGAATACCAAATGTGTGGCTATCTCACCATTAGATTTAACCATGGGCATAGCCTTAGCCCATTTCATGAAATAGTCAATAGCCACGATAATATGATGATGCCCCCTAGCTGAAGCTGGGTTGCAATCCATGAAATCAAGCCCCCACTTAGTGAAGGGACCGGCAGTGATAATTGGATGTAACGGGGCAAGATGTGAGTGCATATTATGTGCAAACACCTGGCAAGGGTGGCACTTCTTGACCGCATTGACACAATCTTTAAAGATCGACGGCCATAAATAACCCGCTCTCAAGATTTTTTGGGCTGTAGAAAGCCCAGATAAATTACCACCACATGCCCCTCTGTGGAAATCATTCAGCACAAGCTCAGCCTCCTCATGAGTTAAACAACGATGCAAAATGGAATCTACCCCATGACGGTACAATGTGTTATCCACTATGAGGTAATTCTTGGATACATGATGTAATCGTCGTCGTACATCCTGTGAAAGGTGAGTAGGGACCTTCAATGTCTGTAAACATATGATAATATCCCCATACCATGGATCCAAAGTTGACATAAGGAAAATGTGGTCATTGACAAACGTATGTTCACAAACTTCGTCCTCCTCCTCGCTTGGAAAATTAGATATAAGCTCCGCAAAAATCAACGATTTCTTCGATTTTGCCAAAACAAACTCGAGATCAAATTCTTGCAAGATGACAATCCACTTATTATACTTTTCCCCTATCATCCTTCTAGTGAGGACGAATTGAAATGGATTGACATGGGCTACCACCAAGGTCTGGTGAAGGAGAATATAGTGTCTTAATCTTTGAACTGCATGAACGGTAGCTAAGGCAAGCTTCTCCACATGGGAATAACAAATCTCCACATCTATAAGGTTCCGACTCAGATAATATATGACATGCTCTTAGAGCTCCTCATCCTCTTGAACCAAAACCATATCAATCGTCTCCATGGATGCGGCCACATAAAGTAAAAAATGACGGCTATAGTCGGGTGGACTAATCACCGGGGCTGATGCTAAGGCTTGTTTAAGCACATCAAAGGACTCTTGGGCTCACTCATCCCAGCAAAAGGTAGTGTCCTTCTTCAAAAGATGCATAAATCCTCTAGTCAAATTGGCAAAGTTAACGATGAATCTCTGTAAGAAGTTTGCCATGCCTTGCAAACGTTAAAGATGTCTAATGTTTTTCGGGGGAGACAATTGAAGTATTGCCTCAACCTTCAAAGGGTCGACTCTTATACCTTCCTTGGAGACAATGAACCCTAATAAGCGACCATACTTCACACAAAAGATGCATATATGAGGATTTAACCTGACCAAGTAATGGCGTCACCTTTCGAACACTAATCTCAAATGGTAGGAATGACGCATCCTCTGATGAGAATGAGCAGCGAGGTCATCCAAAAAGACTTCAATAATCGATTTGAGATCATGGAAGATCAAGGTCATAGCCCGTTGAAAATTGGCTCCAGCGTTTTTAAGGCCGAAAGGCATTTTTTGATATGCAAAGGTACCCCAAGGACAAATAAAGGAAGTCTTATGTTGGTCCTCAGGTTTGATCTGTATTTGATTGTATCCAGAAAAGCCATCAATAAAGGAAAATAACTCACTTCTCACACACTTATCCAAAATTTGATCAATAAATGGTGTGGGAAAATTATCCTTAGGACAGGCACGATTAAAGTCACAGAAATCAGTGCATATATGGATCATTTTGTGTTTCTTATCAACCGAAACGGGATTTGAAACCCACTCCGTTAAGGGAACGGGATAGATAAAACCGACATTCAACAGTTTTTCTATCTCAGCCTTAATCGTGGGTGCTTTTCTAGGATTCATCGCATGTAAGCGTTGTCGAATAGGTTTAGCATTGGGACAAGTTTTAATCTCATGCTCAACAATGCAAGGGTCGATACCTGGCATTTCCTCGTATGACCAAGCAAATACATCATGAAATTATTTGAATAACTTTTTTTACTCCTGAATCTCAGCATGGGAACATTCTGCCCCAATATAGACATTCTCAATCTTGCTAGGATTGCGAGAGATATTGATAGGAATGGTAGGAGATATATTCACCATGTTTCCATCAGCCATCGGACCAGGAGAGCTTAACGAAACCACAAGACTACCAATTCTCTCACTAAGAATCTCCCTAAAGTCTTCACACTCCAAATGGTCAAGCTTGGGAAGGAAGTAATACCTATGATGCAACTCTTCCCAAGGTGGCTCAACCCCAGACATAGCCTCAGTAATAGCTTCATCTGATGGAAAAACACTATCAAGGCAGTCATGTGCGTGAGAAGACTGAACTGCCCATACAGGCAGCACATATGTGTCCTCCTCCTATGTCCACGAAGAGGAAGGACTAGGCTTTGCAACACATTCAAGATTAGCTTGATAAACTATCATTGCTGTAGGCAATGACACGTCCGTTTCGATAGGCTCACATGAAGGACTCGGTGTAGGAAGAATCCAAGGATATTCCATATGAGTGGTGTGAAAAGACATCGAATGCAATGGAAACGAAGCCTCACCGAAACTAGACCCGATCATAAGAATAGGTGCAGGACAAATAAAGGATCCCACAAGGGATGGGTACATGCCAACACCTACACTCCCACTTGCCAGCTGAGAGTGTGCGGCAATCGGGACAGAAGCTCCTGAAGATGCGGTAGCACACGGATTCTTGAATGACATTTGATCAATCGTAACTATCTTCCCATTAAATGGAAAGCATACAACTCAAAATAGAGAAGAAGCTACGGCTTGTATACTATACATCCAATTCCTACCCAGTAACATATTGTAGTCAAGGGGGCATCAACTACCTCAACCTTGATCGCGATGGTCTTCCCTCCCAAATGAACCTTAAGAGAAGGAAGAATTCCGTGCAGCTGAAATGATCTACCATGAAAAGCAGTCAACATGGTAGCGGATTTAGACAACTCGAGGGAACCCAAACCCTTCCAACACACCAAAGACATCATGGAAGTAGCAGTGCCTTCGTCAATCACAGTGCGTTTGACGATCTTGTTAAGACATTCTACATGAATCAAGAGAGACACATAGTAATCCAAGTGAGGTTGTAGTCCCGTGGTTTCAAATTTGATGACAGAGGAAGAGTGATCATCGTTAACACCAAGAGCAGAAAGCAAAGCCTTCCTTTGGAAAGGACAACTCTAAAGTACTTCAAGTGCAGACATCACACAAAGAGTGTGGCCCAATTCCTCGACAACATAATAGTTCTGGGTGGCTCGGGCATTAGGATTGTGCCTTGAATGCTTAAGGACTCCCTTAGGAATGCGAGGTGCAACTTCAGGTTTATCCACAGGTTTTTCAATACGCAGAGGACTCTTGGGTGGAGTAGGTTCCTTTCCAAGGTCTGGTTGTGACAAACCACAGTCCTTCGCATGAGTCACAACCTTAACAGCACACACCATGTTGATTCAACCATGACCACTACAAGCTCCCAGTGGATCTTGATCCCCACCAGACTGATCATGGGTCCTCGAGTTCATATTTTGATTATGAGGTAAAGGGTTAGTCAGCACAGCTGGGCCTTGCGCTATGAACCTCGAGGCTTCTTCTATCCGAGGGCACAAGTGAGTGAGGTTGTCCTCCTTACACAACTTGCAAGGAAACTTAACCTTACGTTTAGGCTGCTTGTCCCCCCCAAAATTTTGGGTGCTCTTGTCATTAGAATTGGCATTTTCATTCCTATTCCGACCCTTATGATTGTTTTTACCCTTCTTCTTATTCCTTCTGGGTTGTTGGTTACGCTTTTGGTCTGACGATTGCACCGAAAGCACACTTGCCGTTTGGGTGGGTTGAGACAAATCCATGGCTTGTCCCAAGGCATATTGGTTGATAGACAATTGACTCACCTATTTCACAACCAAATCTGTAGGTTTGGTACTCGTACAACCAACAATTCCATGGGCATGTGGTCTAGGTTTGATCTTCGGGTCGAAACTAGAACGCGGAGCGTTAGGAATGATCTCATATAACAAACCGGATTGAGCATAAATGAAATCCAATTCCTGTTCCCTAAAAATGGCTTGTTCCTCATTCTGAACTCTAGATGTAGAAACATCCTTCGCTATATAAGGTAGTAATGAGTTAAGGAACCATTCTAGGAAAACTCCGGCGGTATGAAGGCTTTAATCAATCTCTTTTGTCTACACCACTCTTGGATATGGTTCGAGATATGCATGGCTTTGTCTTACTGAAATGTCAAAAAGAGTTCCGTACCAACGTCGTAACGCACTGGTAGCTGGAAGTAGTTGAGACAAGTCATAGCTAGGTCATCGAACAAAATGAATGCCCCCCTAGGTAGCTCTATGTACCATTTCGCTGCAGGCCTTATAAGGGTGCGTTGAAATAACCTGAAATGGATCGAATCTTCATGTAAGGAATTTGAAGAGCACCAAAGGTGAAATGTAGTAACATTTTCACTAGGATCTTCTCCTGGTTTGCCCTCGAATTTGGGAATGTCCGAGGGAAGCTTATTAGGGACAGCCGGCTAAATCGGGTCATGAGAGACTGGATCGTTCGCTAGTCTCGACAAGTCAGGAAAATTTAACATTGCGAGGAAAGGGAGCCTAGGTTGAGCAGGTCTATGAGACACTCCCTGATAATTTTGGTTCACATAGGACTGATGACCGTAGACACCATGGCCATGGCCATAGTATCCTCCTCCCGTTTGACCCATGTAGGGTGGCATGGAAACACCATAATGTGGTGTACCTTGACTATTTAGGGCTACAAAGCCATAATTCGGGGAGTAAGTAGGTTATTGATACCCATACCCATAAGGTGAATAACTCTATGCATACTGTGGTCCATAATATGGTCCATAAGAATTCCCATGAGATGTCCCATGAGAAACTCCATAAGTAGGAATAGACGTTCCAGAAGTAAGTATATGACCTCCAAAAGTAGGAATATGACCTCCCGGTACAAAAGGAGGTACTTGACTTTGAGACACATCTACACGATTAGTAGCAGTACGCACATGACTCGTAGCAACATTCCAGCCCGAAGGACCACATGAATGATGGGGAAGAATAGCATTCGAAGAACTAGGAATAGAGGACGAAGGGACACGTGAAACTATGTAAGTGGTATTCCCTACCGTCACTCATCTTGGGTCTGGTATCCAAATAGGACTACTAACACTAGGTATAGGACGAACGTGAGATGTAGCCTCCACTGCCGGGATGGAGGGTACAATGTGACTCATGCTCCCAAATCTCTCCGCATGGAAAGGAATGGGAATGCCCCCAGGCATAGTGCTAGGATAAAATTTTGACTCGGCATGAAATGCCCAATCATGTGCAGGGATGCCAGACATGCCATAACTAGCATAACTAGTGCTTACAGGTTCATGATGAGTCT
Organism: Pseudotsuga menziesii; assembly: GCA_001517045.1. Classification (NCBI taxonomy): domain Eukaryota; kingdom Viridiplantae; phylum Streptophyta; class Pinopsida; order Pinales; family Pinaceae; genus Pseudotsuga; species Pseudotsuga menziesii. Next base: position 761,188 of record LPNX010984980.1, read on the forward strand.
CATTTCCCGGCATCCAATACCAGTGACTTGTGAATGAGGTATCATACCCGGAGTGTGTAGGTATATCATGCGAAGGATCAAACCTAGAGTGTGTAGGTATATCAGGTGAAGGATCATATACAGGCGTAGAGTCCTCTTCCCCAACATCCTGAGGTGGAGAAGACAACTCAGGAATTTCATCTTCATGATCTCCCATCGTGTGTGAATCAATGTGAGAAGTATTCCACCCGGACTGTCTGTTTCTCTCTCCCAAAGGAGGAGGAGACGTAGAAGGTGGAAGTCCTGCTAAACGACGAGAACGACGGGGTGTAGCACCCGAATACACAATGACTCAAAAAATGAAAAAGACTCTCTAATTACACAAACTCTAAGCAAGCTAACATGCACAGAGCATACACCAATATAATCTAAATCCAGTCACAAGCAATCAAGGGTAGGATAAGTGAGCTCCCGAATGAAGCAGGTATGTCTTGCCTAGGAGAGGCTTGAGACTCCCATACACAACAAGTAGAGGTTTGTAATCAATTATTGTGGCCCTCAGCTTCAACGCATATAGCGACTGTGCTGTCCGACCCCAACCTGGTCGGGACACCTGTAGAATAACCCCTGCAAAGTACCCCCTCTATAACCTAGGTAAGGCCACTAAGGTCATCTTAATATAATCAATGCTCAGGAGGACAGTCGCAGGTGGGAGTGACCGTATGGGTAGGGTAGCAAAGTTCGAAACTCTCGAAAGAGCCCCAAAACACAAATACAATCCTAGAAATATCTCCGGTGCTACTCAGTTATGACTAGGGGTCATCCCAATCAATAACCGCTCACACTGCCTCGTGCTTAACTTCCTTGTAAGAGGAGGATCTTGAAAAACACTAATTATACCAAGGAATTTCACACTCTCACCTGGATAGACACATACATATTGTTGTTTAGTAGTCTTGGAGAATTTACTCACAATGAACTATTCCAAGACCCTAAAACCTAGTCTTGTTGGTGTACCCTATCAAAGAAAATAGTGTAATCCATTTTAATTAAGCGTTGATTTTATTTGGCTTTATTACTCAAAAAAGGTAGATGACCGTGCAACCAATGGTGTTATGACACAACATGAAGTAAAATGCACACCTAACAATCAATGCAAATACATTGCGTCGAATGAAAAACAGGGCATGCTATTACATGAAATGTAAAATTTTCTTCAAATGATAAATGCAATCATTCCTATATGAAAGTCTGACGAAGAACTTCTCTAAGCAAATCTAGTAAAAGTACCATGCAAAGTGCAAAGTGCAATGCATAATGATGCAAAGAAGCAAATATTTTTGGATTTTTTGAATAAAAATCGAGATACTAAAGCAAAATAATAATTCTACCAACCCCAGACTCTGCAAGCACAATCAAATAGTACTCACGCAAAGTACTAAGGTAAAAGAAATCTAATGCACTAATCCCAAAACAAAAAATAAAAAATGCAATGACAAGAAAATTCTTAAAAAAATATTTACCCTAAAAAAGGTGTCTTTGGTTAGAAATAGAGGTGTATACAGACTCTAGCAGTATCAAAGGAGACTCAATAATCATCACAATTCACCCAACAACCATCAATCTTCCTCTAAAAGGAAAAACTCAGGGTATACGTGACTGTTCGCAGTAAACCCGCATATGTACGCGGCTATAGCAATCAAAACCGCGTGTATACACGACTGTGAATTAAAAAACTCTTGTACAGGAAGAAAAATGTATAAACACAAAGGCAAACAGATAAACTGAGACAAAATTCACACCAATCAAACACTACCAGGAAAACATGCCCCCAGACCCGACTCAGAAACAGAGAAATGAGAGCAATTCAAGAACATTTAATGCCGATAAAAAACCCCCAAAGGACAACTACTAGGAACTCCCCAGTGGAGTCGCTAAATCTGTTACAGAGAGAAATTCCTATTGGGATACCACAACAGATAGTTTGACTCCTGAAATCAATCCTTTCCTATATGCAAGAGAAACCAAATATCTAACACTAAAGGATCTCGATTCATACCTTGTTTTGGGAAGGTGATGTAGATCCCCGTTGAGCTTTCCAACTCTAGCTTGAATTGATAAATTGCTTCCTCAACATTCAATAAACAAGACAAGCATGCAATATATAATTATGTTAGACCTACTCTAGCATATATAATCAATAACATATAAGCATTTGAAATCATCCATGGATCAAATATTCATTCAAACACACATTATTGGACAGGAAAAGATATTTCTATTAATATAAAACAATGATTACAATAGATACAACCTCTATCAGCACGTCTGCGAATCGGAGAAATTGAGTCCCCCACTTGGGCCTCCACCACTTCAATCCTCCATCTCTCGATAGTAAGCTCACAAGCAAAAGGCAAGCTTGGGAAGAACACAAAAGTGATCCAAGGGACAAAGGGATGCAGACTCAAGTATAAGCTCCGCCAATAATGGACTATAGTTTCTTTGCTCTTTAATTCCTCATGCCTTCAGTGTATCCAAAGGGTTCCTTATATAGCTCTTTAATGTGGTAGTGAAAGGTCGAATCTGAGTGAACTCAAGGCATATGGAAGGCCAGGAGACAAGTGAGTCGGATCCACATCAAGGAAAACTCCAAAAGAATTTGGCCTTTTGCACACATCTCGATGTATGCAATTTTAGGGGTCAAAGCCACGTATATACGCGATAAAGGGTTTAAAAGTCGTGTAAAACAATTTTTGCATGTGTTTAGGGATGATATTGGAAATATCAAAGGTACAAAAATGGTCCATGGGGTTTAAGGAGTCTGCAGAGGGACATGGAAGGCCATAAAAATGTGATTCACCATGTGTGGTAAAATCAACTATAACAATTCTTATTCCCACCCTTTCAATTATTTTTTCCTTTCTTTTTATTCCTTCCAGGTTGCTGGTTACCTTTCGGGTTCGATGATTGCACTGAAAGTACATCCTCCATTTGGGTAGGATGATATGAAGCCATAGCTTGTCCCGACGTAAACTGGTTAAGAGATAATTGGCTCACTTGTTTCGTAATCGAGTTTGCAGGGTTGGTACTTGTGGAGCCAACAATACCATTGACATGTGGCCTAGGTTTAAACTTAGGGTCAAAATTGGATCATGGAGCATTCAGTATGACCTCATAAAGGAGCCCAGACTGAGCATAAATCAAGTCCAACTGCTGGGCCCTAAAAATAGCTTGGTCCTCATTTTTCACTCCGACTGTGGAAACATCCTTCGCGATATAGGGTAACAACGACTTGAGAAACCACTCTAGAAGAAACTCTGGTGGTATAAAGGATTTAATCAATCTCTTCCGTCTACGCCACTCTTAAATGTGACCCAAAATGTGGGTGGCTTTGTCTTGTTGAAATGTCGACAAGAGTTCAGTACTAGCGTCGTAACGCATGTGTAGCTGGAAGTGATTAAGAAAAGTCACAGCTAGGTCATTGAACCAAGTATAAGCCCCCCCCATATAACTCTATATACCATTTCGTGACAGGACCCATGAGGGTGCGTTGAAATAGTCTCAAACGAATAGAATCATCATTCAATGAGTTCGAAGAACACCAATGATGGAAGGTCGTGACGTGTTCACCAGGATCTTCACCAGACTTACCTTTGAATTTTGGAATGTTCGAAGGAAGTTTGGTAGGAACCGCCGGCCATGCCGGGTCATGAGATACATGATCATTTGTCAATCTCAACAAGTCAGGTAGATTCAAAGTTGCAAGGAAATGGAGCGTAAGTTGAGCCAGTTGGTTCCACGCTCCCTGATAGGATTGGTTCACATAAGGTTGATTGCTATATACTAATTAGAGAAAATTTGAGGTAAAAAATGGGCCTCAAAAGGACAAAAATGTACTATAAAAATCAACCAATTACATTCTAGTATATGACATCATCTCCCATGGTTGAGGTGCCATTGCATGAGTTAAGAATGCTTATTTGTCACATTTTCTATGGTGGATGAAAACCCATAGTTAACCAAGGTAGTGGTACAAGTACTTTTAAGTCATAAAGTAAAGTACTCACAATAAAAGTCATTTCACACTTTCTCATAAAATAATATTATTGTTATTTTTAAGTAAAGTACTTACAATTCACTTTCTCATAAAATAATATTCTTGTCATTTTCATCATAATTCTTAAAAATGTCTTTTCACATTTTTTTATAAAATAATATAGTCATTTTCATGTTTTTTAATTTTAAATTATATATTCATTCAATTTTATTTAATATCATGTCAAACTAATATATATATAATCTTGTACTTTTAAAATAAATTAAATTCATGAATAATATTTATATGAAAAAAATATGTTAGTTATGCATATAAATTAAATTCATGAATAATATTTATATGAAAAAAATATGTTAGTTATGCATATAAATTAAATTCATGAATAATATTAATATGAAAGATGTATGTTAATTATGGCTGAGTTATATATATATATATATAATCATACACATTCATTTATTTATATCAGGTTTGAATGTATAATACTACATGTTGATATAATAAATATTTATATGATTAAACTTTATTATAATTATTTATGACAAAAAAATTATTATAATTTTTTAATAGTTAATTTTCTAGAATAATATACAAATTATGTTGTTATAACTTGTTAAATATTAATTAATAATAATATCATTATGATAATAATTATAATAAATGTTATCGTGTTAGTTTTAATAATAAAAATATTTAAAAATTTTGATGATTAAAAAATTAATAAAATTAATTAAGCTATTTATATTTAATTTGAAATTATAACATAATGTGTAAAATTGTATTATGACGCATTTTTATAACAAATTAGGAACATTGATTTTTTACATATATATTTTGTATTTATAATTTTTTTAGTTGGACGGAGTCGAAATAATTTTCTTAGATAAGTATTTATATTATAAAAATATTTTCAAAATGTATAAATATTTTTTTAATAATTTATTTTGGTCTATAAAAAAATATTAGAATAATTTATGCTTCAACTAATAAATTAAAAGAATTTATGAACCACCATTCACTTATTAAGTTAATATGATATATTATTTATTCACAACTTTTTTATTGCTAAAAATTAATATATATTAAAATCAACTAATAAACTAAAAG
>LPNX010984980.1:766582-838997 GCA_001517045.1 Pseudotsuga menziesii
ATTTTCTCTAATGCGGCACCATGGCCTTGTCAGTGGGATAGTAACCTCCTCCCATTTTACCCATATAGGGTTGCATGGAAGCATTGTAATTTGGAGTACCTTGAGGCTGGGGTGCTACAAAGCCATAATTAGGAGACTGATACACGAGTTGATACTTGGACCCATAAGGCACGTAGGTTTTTTCGTAAGATGGTCCGTAAGAAGGTCTATAAGAGGTTCCATATGCTGGACCATGAGATGGTCCACGGGAAGGTACATAAGATGGTCCATAGAAAGGTACATGTCCCGATGACATATAAGGAGGCACATAGCCTTGTGACACTACGGTGTGAGCAGAAGTAGAATGAACATTGCTAATAACAAAAAACCAACCTGAAGGCTCACTAGAGTTAGGGAGAGGATGTGTCGTGAAAAAATTATTTGAAGGAATTGATGTTGAAGACGATGGAATATTTGAAGGAATATAACTTGTGCCCCTAATATTCACATGTCTAGGTTCTAGTCCCCGAATGGGAACACTAGTGCTAGGCCTAGGATGTGTGTGTGAAGAAACTTCCACTGCAGGGATGGAAGGTGTAATGTGACTAGTGCTACCAAACCTCTCCACATGGAAATGAATGGAAGTTCCCCTAGGTGCAACACTAGGGTCAACACCCAATCCGACATGGGATGCTGGACCAGTCTCAGGAATATCAGGCATGCCATACATAATAGTGCTAGTGCTAGTTGGTGCATGGTGAGTCTCATGGTTCAGACTACGCGACCAATACCGATGATGTGCATGCATGTAGCCCAGAAATTGTGAAAGATCATCAGAAGATGTCCCAACTATAGAATGGTCGTATCCCAACAGACTCCCATATGTGCTTGAAGGTTCATCCTCCCATACGAGATGAGGAAGATCAGGGATCTCTGGGATCTCAGGCTCATGGTCACCCATGGTGTGTGAATCAAAGTGGGAATCAGTCCGCCTGGATTGTCTGGTTCTCTCTCCCAAAGGAGGAGGAGACGTAGAAGGAGGATATTAAAATTGAGCACATAGATCTATGGATCAACACACAACTCGCAAAATAGATCACACAATTTTACTCATGAATTGAAGAATGAAAGTGCAAAAGGCTTGCAACTGTGAATGCTTTCATTAATAAAAATTATTTGGATAATAATTACAATGAAGTACAATGGATAAATAGCCACAAGCAATTTGAATTCAAGTGAGGAAATTTGAATTGATTAGAATCTACTTGATTGAATGGTTAATTGACCTTGTCTAAATCATTATCGGAGGACTGAATGGTTAATTGACCTTGCCTAAATCATTATCAGAGTTCATCGAAGTTCTAAATCACAACTCAAGTGTCTAATTCAGTGTTAACTAAGATGAACTGACTGTGGTAGGTGAGGAATGTGCCTCTCCTGCATGCAGCCATGCAAACTAGTGCTAAACTGAATGTAGGGGACTAGAACTAAATGTAACTGACTCCTAACTGAGCTTGACTAGTCACCAACTCAACTCAACCGACCTAGGTTGGTATCGACACTCCTAGTGGCTCCTAAATTGCAGGGATTGATCTAGGAGGCTCCTGAACTGATGCATGCAAGTGCAATCAGTGGAAGTAGGCCTCAATTAGTGTTCCCCACACTTTAGTAACTAGAACATGTGCCCCAATCAGGCCAAGTGGACCCAATGGTTCTAGTGAATAAAAATAGACTAGATGGACTCCAGATTTCGACATGACTCATAATTTAGACATATGACCAAATTGGACAAGGGAGGATTAATAATCCTAACACCCCCCCTGAATGCTAACTTGGGCAATCTGTGGGCCTTGGCAACTAAGACCATAGGTCACCCATTACATCAAGTAAAGTAAAGTAACCGCTCAATACAAGGAGCTAGGGAAAAAACCACATGGGAAAAAATCCCCCCCTCTAACTAAGCAGATAGAATCAGGATTCAAGTTTGAAAAACTTGAAAATGTGTTGCTGCAATCTCTGTGATGTAGTAGAGCAACATGCATGAAGTTCTATGCACTTGTATCCTAGGGCTTGGCATGTAGACTTCTCCATCGTCTCCCCCAATGATCATGGAAGGAAGGATGAATGTAAACTTTGTCTCTTATTGGATGAAGAGGTGTATGATCAACTCTATTCTTCTGAATGTAGTGAGATTGAGCCCTTTCCATGTAGCATCTTACATGGAGTCTATTGCATCTCTCTGAAGGAGGTAATATTGCATGATATAGCGCAAGGGTCTTTCCCTTCTAAGTGTCAGATTTATTTCCAGTCATCTTCCTAGCTTCCAATTTGGAAGGAGGGACTGGATCTGGATTTGAATCACCCTTAATCTCAATCTCATAAACTGATATAGTTGGATCTATAATACTAGTGGAAACTACAAAAGATGTAGATGAAATGTTTTTACCTTCCCTTGTAAGTGGCTGCTGAGAGCGCAATGGTTCTGAAAATGGCATGAAGTGTGAGAAATCATATTCCTTGGATGCATGATTTGTAGCACCCTAGCTATGATGTTTCCAGTAGAGATATCTATGATCTCCATTGAGTCAGGGCCAAATATGAATTGCTTTGGAGAGCTAGTATGAGTCATCTGGTATACATATAACAGGTTTGTAGCTAGGGAGGGAACATAAAGCACATCTTTGAACTTTCCATGTTCAAGCTTGATAGATCCCTTCCCTTTGTCTTGAAATTTACTGCTATTTGCCATCTGAATACTAGGACCATCAAAATACTGCAAGGAAGAGAATGATTCTCTGGATGCAACCATATGATTGGAAGCTCCATAATCAATGAAGAAGGCATGTGCTGTGGAGCATCTAGCCTTCAATGCATGGCATGCCTCTTCATATTCTTCAGTTTATTCCTTCTGGTTAGCCTTCCTTTAGCTAGCAGGTACAATAATGTTATGCTTCTTCAGAAGAAGATCCATCTCATATATTGTTCTTCTTATACAGGTGCTTTCTGGATGAAAGCCCCTTCCACAGTGAGAAAAGAGTGTCTTTCCTTTGCCATTCTTCTTGCTTCTCTTTGAACTTGAAGGCTCTTTTGACTGCTCTTTATCTATAGGAGACTCATCCTTTTGCTTCCCTTTGTCATTCACTACCTTATGTCCTCCTGCAACAAGTGCTTGATCTCTAGAAGATCGAATGATCCCCATTTGGATCAATTTGTCATGCTCCTGAGTAAGAGATTCAATGAAAGAGTCAAGAGTAGGCATCTTCCAGTTTGGAGTAGAGAAATTCATAGAATGAAATGTTGTAACACCCCGATTCTGACCCTGTTTGCATTAAAGGTACATGATGTATATATTGTAATGAATCATGGTGTGGAGCTAAAGGCAAAATCCCCACCATCGATTTGGTTGTGTTATTTTTTGGCGAACAGAATCATTGCCGATGGTATATCGTGGTATACGACACATATTAAGTTTTGTCATCATGTAAATATGCATTTTAATTAAATGAACCCAACCAACTATGCTCACTACAACCATAATGAAAAGGGCATGATTTTCCTAAGGATTGGGAAGGGGGAAATATCAAACCTTGAGCCTTTGGGGAAAAGCCAGGTGTCAGCTGTTAAATCCCTTTTTCTTGTCACCCACCCTTTTTGTTTTGCGCACCTTCCCTTGTCTTATCCAACTGCCACCTTAAATGTTCTGCTGTTAGTTGGGGCAGTTATTGTTGGGGAGTGGAGTGTGGCAAGACTGCCAGTCCTTGCCCACACGCACACTCCACCATCAAATTGAACCTCACATTGGGCAAAAGAAACAACTACGCCCATCATTCCACTCTCTCTACGACGGCGCTGGGCACTCTTTCGCACTTTCCCACTTTCCATTCTCCATTTTCGTCCATCCTCATGCAGGGAGACGTCTTGTTCCTCAGGGGGATGGTTCTTTCTGTTGGGTCTCACGCAGCAAGGAGGAGAGCCTCTTTCGGCTGTCTTTCACATTTTCTATAGGGGGGTATATATGGTTCCTATACAAATTTGTGGTCGGTGTGTATGTTTTTCCTTATGCATAGGATGGGAGTCCGATTTCTTTCCCCAGTACAGACTGTGTAATTTTTTTGGTTGCTTCATTCCATTGTGGAGCCAGGAGCTGAGGTCTTCCCCATGTTGTTCGTTGCTATTGTTTTCCCCATATTTTGTGGGCTATGTTGTTTTTACGTTTTGGGCTGCTGTAGGCTATTATGGAGTCATTTTGGCCTCGATAGGGCCAAGAAAGAATCATGAATTGTTTTCCCTACCCAAGCTGTGAATCGCTTGTTGGACTATGTGTATGGAGTGGTTGGTCTTCGGGCTGTGTTGGAGTAGGGATGAGGGCTTGGATTGCTTGATAAACCTAGTGTGTTTGGGAACCACACAGATAGAGCTAGAGGGCTGGATTTCTTCTCCACAACCCCTGAATAGCACTGGAAGGGAAGTCAGGGCATGAGGGACTGTGTAGCAGAGAAATGACTGATTCCTTGTGTTGGGTGTGTGTGGGTGTCTTAGGAGTCAGGCTAGTTCTGGTGTAGGTGTCCCTAGCTCTATAATGAGCTCACCAGCTTAGCATACAACCTTTCCCAGCTCCTTGATGGCCTGATAAACCTGACCATGTTGGCTTGGCTGTCTTGTTGATGGCCTGATAAACCCAACTGTGTCGGCTTGGCTGATTTGTGTATCCTTGGCTATGTGTAAGCCTGATTGTTCCTTATTCCTTAGGGAAATCATGCCCAGCTAGGGGGTGGCAACATTCCTGAGATATTAAGGAGCATGCTAGCCTATGGTTGGGTGGAAAGTTGTAGCAATGTAGCAGGTTGCAGGATGAATTCTTTATAAGATAAGTATTATTGACTATTTCATCTCTGCATTTATACTTACTATTTAATGAATATGATGAACATGTTGAATGCTTATATGAACGTATGTTTGCTTCCACTGTATGATAAATAACTATGTATCTGTGCATGTTCTAGTTCAAAGCATTTCGTTTCAATTTTTATGTATGCACATGTTCATGGTGTGGTTAGCCCGAAAGTTAATGGTTTGGTAGCATACTCTTCGCCGGTCGGAGGGACGGGGACATTAGCGTCCTCTTCGCCGGTCGGAGGGACGGGGACGTTAGCGTCCTCTTCGCCGGTCGAAGGGTCGGGGACATTACATTGTGGTATCAGAGCTCATGTTGCAGCATGGTCCTGAATGGGCTATGAAGAAGCAGTGACCAAGCCATCAGTGCAACATTGGGCCTCAAAGGTCCTTGAGAAACCAGTTAGTAGAGGTAGGTTTCCCTCTGCCCAGAAGAAAATGAATGATAGAATATTTTTCTTGAAAAATTTTGTTGACAATTTCCTAAGTGCCAAACTCGTTGGATCGTAGGAGGACTAAGTGAGAAGATCCTCTGATACATCGAAAAGTATAGGCCGAAGGCCACCCGACGAAGGGCAGGAAGAAAGGATTTTGGAAATTTTTCAATGTGTTAGGCCGTCGGCCCATTAGAAAACTTAGATGGATAGACCTCTGATGCAGGCCCCAGCAGCAGTGGAGGATAAGGAAATTTTGGAAAAAATTAGCTAACGGATTGACGGAATTTAGTTGATCGACCAGCCGAAACGTCGGTGGAGATCCCCTGAAGGCCACCGAAACGCCAGCAAGGAATAGTGGATGGGATCACCGATGCAGAGAAAAAGGAAGCAATTTTCCCAAAATTTTGCTTAAGGGTTGAGACCATCGACGATCGGTAGAGATTAACTGATGAGATTGCCGATGATTAGATGATGGAAGCGTTGATGACGAAGACAGAACCGAAGGACTTCAGTGGAAAATAGTTAAAGGCTGGGCTGTAGTTTTGGCGGAGATCTCTCGAAGACCGCCAAAACGTCGGCGAAACTTAGTTCTTTGAGGAGCCGATGCAAAGAAGGAAATTTTCCAAAATTTCTATGTCATGGAATTGTCAGCGGAACTTAGTTGAACAGATCGGCGAAAATTAGATGATGGGTTTGCAAAAATGTCATCGGCGTCGGAGAAAGTTAGAGGATGAAGGCGCTGACGCGAAGAAGAAGAAGAAGAAAACATTTTCAAAAAAATTGTCTAAGTGTTGAACCCATCAGTGATCGATGAAAGTTAGAAGATTGGAGCGCTGATCGACGGAAGTTAGTTGACGGAACCGCCGAAATATTTCCTCACCTAGTCGGGACCATCGACAAAATTTAGAGGATGGAGCCACCGATGCAGCGGCTGACATTGGAAGAAATTAGTTGTTAGTTTCTCCGACCGTCGATGCCGCAGTTGTTAGTTGCTCCGACCACCGACAAGGTTATGGCCACGGAAACCATAGAGAGTTCATTGGCCGCCGTTGCGGCTGCCTAAGGGACTAAGCACCCGATGAATAACGCATCTGATCGCCGATACAGTGCTGTGGAAATAATCGCCGATGCTATATAGTGAACAGTGTTCCAGTTGCCGATACTGCGGAAAACTATAGTTGTTGGAGCTATCGATACAGCAAAAAACCGTAGCTGATGAAACCGTCGATACAGTGGAAAGGGTTAGTTGTTATGGCCACCGATGAGTGATGGAGGAAACTTGCTGTTGGGATCGCTGAAACATCAGAGTTTTAGTTGGGAAGAGGTCCGATTGGGCCAAAGGAAAATTGGGTTTTTCAAAGTGGATTTTTCAGCGAATTTCAGCTGGTTTTTTAGTGATTTTTTGGGTGGATTTTCAGTGGATTACAGGGCTGAAAAGGAAGAAGATTTTGTGTTTAAGAAAAAATGTTATTTATAATTTTTCTCCAGGAGAAGGTAAGTAGTTCTGATTTATATCAATCTATGCATCTAACAGTTTTATACTAACACATTTGCAGAATCATAAACACTTTCAAGAACAGTATTCCAGTTAGAGCAGTTGGTAAGTAAGTGGTGGTTCAGTTATGAGGACCCATGATGGATATGATGCTCAGGATTCTTACGAGCGTGCAAGAGATTCCATGGGAGAAAATTTTCATAACAGAAATGATGACATAGAGTCTAATGGAAGGAGATTCCAAGAGACACCGTCAGATTGGTCAGCCACCATGAGAAGCTTAATTAAATCCCAAGAAGAGAAACACCAGTTGAATGCTGCTATCTTGCAGAGTTTGATAGACTTGCAGAGAAATATAGACTCTAGATGGGGTACAGCAAGACCAAAAGGCAGTAAGAGCAGCACTAGGAGAAGGAGAAGGACTTCTAGTGGATCATCCGACTTGGAAGAATCCAGTGGGGATACAAGCTCATCTTCTCATAAAAGAAAGAGAAGGAGACACCATAGGGATCGCTCTCGGGATGAATTTAAGAAGGATAAACCTCCTACATTTGATGGTGAAGTAAAGACTGGACAAGAGGCTGAAGCTTGGCTTCTTGGGATAAAGAAGTACTTTCAGGGACAAGATTATTCAGGAAACATGAAGGCAAGAGTTTCCATATTCAATCTGAATGGTAGGGAATCCATTTGGTGGGAACACTTCAAGCAGGTAAAGAGGACCAGTGAAAGAAGAATGAAGTGGAAATAGTTCAAGAAGTATTTCAAGCTGAAATACCTCTCTGATAGGTATTATGATGACAAGATTAAGGAGTTCCATGAGCTGAGATTGGGACAGTAGACCATGGATGAATATGCAAATAAGTTCTTGGAATTATTGAGGTATTTCAAGTACATCAAAGATGAAAAAAGTGAAGGTCCAGCGGTTTCTGAGTGGATTTCCTCAGTCTTACAAAGACAGGATTGAGTTTTACGAACCTAGAACTCTTGAAGAAGCAATAAGGAAGGCTAAGTATTGCTATGAGCAAAGCAAAAGTAAACATGATTACCATAAGGCATGGAAGGACAAGAAGAATGAGAAGTTTAACCAAAGAAATAAAGGTTTGAAACCTTCTAACTTCAGGAATCAGCAGAAGCAACCATCCTAAGCTGCGAATAAGCCGGTTGGAGTGACAGGACAAAATACTAAGGATCCACAACAGAATAGAGGACCACTTCAATGTTGGGGATGTGGAGGACCCCACATGCGCATAAATTTTCCACTCGAGAATGAGAGTGCAAGGATAGCTTACAACATTCAAGAAGTAGAAACATTGGGTCAAGTAGCAAGGGAAGTCCCTAGGATTTATGTAGCACTGGAGGACCGCCAGGAAGATCACCAGTCAACTGTGGTTGAATTTGTAGGTAAGATTGTTGAGCAATCTATTTCTATTTTGATTGACCTCGGTTCTACTCACAGTTACATTACTCCTAGAGTAGTGGAGAAGTGTGCTTTTAAGAAAGTAAAGCATAAGAAATCTTGGTTAGTTCAGCTAGCCATTGGAACTAAGAGAAAGGTCAGTGAAGTGGTAGATAAATGTCCATTGGTCATGAATGGATTGGTCACTTGTGTAGATCTGAATGTTCTACTGCTTGGTTCCTATGATGTTCTCATTGTAATGGATTGGTTAGAAGCTCACAGAGTAAAGATTGACTATTACAATAAGACTTTTGAATGCATGGATGAAGAATGGAACCCAATAGTTGTGAAAGGTATTCCAAAGTTGATTTCAGTAAGGTAGGTTTCAGCGATGCAGTTGAAGAAGTTCTGTAGGAAGGGTTCCAGTTGTATGCAGTTCAGATTTTGGAGGAAACAGAGGATGAAACTCCAAGGTTGGAGGACTATCAGGTGTTACAGGAATTCAAGGATGTGTTTCCTGATGAGATTCCAAGGCTTCCTCCAAAGAGGGACATTGATTTCACAATTGAACTTGTGCCAGGAGTAGCACCAGTGTCCAAGACACCCTACAGGATGAGTACACCGGAGATGCTAGAGTTGAAGATGCAACTGCAAGAGTTGTTGTAGAAGAAGTATATCCGACTGAGTGTGTCTCCTTGGGGAGCACCGGTTCTATTTGTAAAGAAGAAAGATGGTACACTCAGATTGTGTATTGATTATAGATAACTGAACAAGGTTACTATGAATAATAAATATCCTTTGCCTAGGATTGATGACCTCTTTGATGAAATGAGAGGAGCAAGGGTATTTTCAAAGATTGACTTGAGGTCTGGTTACCATTAGGTGAGAATCAAGGATGAAGACATTCATAAGACAACCTTTAGGACAAGGTATGGACATTATGAGTTTGTAGTGGTACCGTTTGGTCTCAGAAATGCACTGGCTACATTTATGTGCCTTATGAACAGTGTCTTCAGCAGGTATTTGGATAAGTTTGTTCTTGTTTTCCTTGATGACATTATTGTTTATTCTAAGAACGAGGACAAACATGAAGAGCATTTGAGATTGACATTGCAATTTCTTAGGGAACATTAGCTGTATGCAAAGCTGAGCAAGTGTGACTTCTATAGAGATAGAATCCAGTATTTGGGTCACATTATCTCTGAGGAGGGTATATCTGTGAACCCTGAAAAGATTGAAGCCATTATGAATTGGCATAATCCAAGACATGTGATAGATGTAAGGTCTTTTATGGGACTTGCAGGATACTACCGGAGGTTCATTGAGGGATTCTCCAAAGTTGCACATGCCATCACTTTTTTGAAAAATAAGGGGATAAAGTTTGAATGGACATCGAGGTGTGAAGAAAGGTTCCAGCAGTTGAAGAATCTTCTCATCAGTGCACCAGTATTGAAAGTTGCAGATCCAGAGAAAGATTTTGTGGTATGTACAGATGCATGTGGACAAGGGATTGGAGGAGTCCTTATGCAAGACAACCATGTGATATGTTATGAGTCAAGAAAGCTGAAGGATCATGAGAAGAACTATGCCACTCATGATCTAGAGCTTGCAACCATCATACATGCTCTCAAGATGTGGAGGCATTACTTGATGGGTAGAAGATTTGAGCTCAGGACGGACCATTGTGGTCTGAAGTATCTATTTGATCAGCTTACTCTGAATGCTAGGCAAGCGATATGGCTGGATTTTTTATGTGAGTTTGATTTTGAAATCAAGCACATAAAGGGAAAAGAGAATAAGGTAGCTGATGCACTCAGTAGGAAGGTGCAGGAAATGCATGTGGCATCCCTTAGTATTTTTCAATCAGATTTGAGGAAAAATATTATCAATCATGCTGTTGGAGATGAATTGTATGAGTTGGTAAAAGACAAATTGCAGTGGCAAGGTCTTGAGAAGAGGTATGAGGGATATAAACTGGAAGAAGAGGGACTTCTTACCTATAAGGGTAGAATTTATATTCCAAATGTAGCAAGTTTGAGGAGAGTTGTTATGGATGAGATCCATCAAGCTCTGTATTCTGGTCACTCAGGATATGTTGATGTAATTGTAACTTCGGAATGTATTCACTTGTATTTCTTATCTATTGTAATCTGATATTTATTCTGGGATGTTATCATGTCATGTCATGC
Source organism: Pseudotsuga menziesii (assembly GCA_001517045.1). Classification (NCBI taxonomy): domain Eukaryota; kingdom Viridiplantae; phylum Streptophyta; class Pinopsida; order Pinales; family Pinaceae; genus Pseudotsuga; species Pseudotsuga menziesii. The sequence continues at coordinate 776,972 of LPNX010984980.1, forward strand.
CTCGATGTTCCGATTGGGAGAATCAATAATGTAAACAAGTCATGTCAAGTCATTGTGGGTAACCCTTCGATTGTCTAAGGGTTAAAGTCCCCGCAGTTCTGGGGCACTAGGGTTATTAGACTCTCCTAGTATAGGTCGGCCCTAGTAGGGTTTTAGTCATGTCGAGATTAGTATAAATAGAGAGCGGGACTCTCTATTTAACAAAACATCACATATACACTCAAGTGTAGTGCATAGTTGAGGAAGGAGAAGACACTGGGATAGAGAAGAAGAAGGTTACTATTGTTGGGAGTGCATCTTACTGTTTTGGGGTTTTACCTTTTGTGTTGATTCTATCTCTGAGGAAGTTGTGGGGTTTTATCCATTTATGGTTTCCTCGAGGAAAAACACCTTGTTCATTGTCTCTTGTGTTTGATTGCTATGCTTGTTGTTCTCTCAGTTAAAGATCCATATAATGCTAGCTTAAATGTTGAAAAACTAACATGGTATCAAAGCTAACCTGAGAAGAAGACACTGTGCAGCTGTGGGAACTAGGGCTTCCTACTTTATGGATCTCTCTCCATATATTTTCAGCAAAAGTAAGGTGGAATAACTCTCCTCCTTAGGGTGCATCTTTCTATCGAAGCAGAATCCAATTCTGAGGTTTTTCAGTTTTGGACCTGACGCTACTGCCGGAAATTAGGGCTTTTCACAGAAGAGGATTTTTTTAGTGAGCCCATGCCTAGATTGATATCCTCCCAAAAATCGAAGTTAGGGATAAATTTCAAAGCATTTGGGTGTACAGAACTTCAGAAAATCAAAACCCTAATGTGCTCCTGAACCAGCTTTGCAGGATTTCAGCTCAAAATTCAGATCTGACATCTTGACCTGGTAAGATCTAAAATATTTTGTATTTCCATTTGAGGTTCTCAGTTAAGATGTCTCATCATACCAAGCTTGATGAAAATCTTGAGGGAGCTAATAACTTCCGAGCTTGGAAGTATAGGATCTCCCTAGTCCTGGAAGAAAATGAGTTAGACTCCTACATCCATGAGGAGGTTCTAGTTCCAGAGGGAGATGAGGCTAAGGCCTTGCATAAGAAGAAATTGGTTATGGCAAAGAGGATCATTGCTGATTCTATCAAGTATCACCTTATGCCTTAGGTGTCCTCTCTCAAGACACCTAAATCTATATTTGATGCCCTAACCAAATTGTTTGAAGGGAGGAACATAAACTAGAAGATGACTCTGAGAAACCAACTAAAGAATGTGAAGATTCAGAATGCAAAAAAAATATAGTCTTACTTCACAAGAGTCTCTTAGATCAAGGAAAAACTAGAAGTAGTAGATGAAGAAGTGGAAAATGCAGAGATTGTGATGACTACCCTGAATGTCCTTCCTATGTCATGGGATTCTTTCATCCAAGGAATTTGTGCTAGAAAGAAGTTAGTTAAGTTCAGTAGAATATCGTAAGAGTGTTCTCAAGAAGAAGCACAGATAATAGCTCGAGAAGAAAATATGGGAAGTGAAGATCAAGCTCTCACGGTACACTCCAAGTCAACCAAAAGAAGATCTCTTCACCCTAGAGGTAAGCACTATCACAAAGATAACACTAGAAAATATTTGTCTAGGGTCATATGTTATGCATGTGATGAAGCAGGATATTATGCAAAGAATTGTCCTAATAAACCAAATATATCAAAGAGGAGCAACAAAAGAAGAAATCATGCTCATGCTGCAGAGGATGATGAACCATCCAAGAAGAGAACCAAATATGAATGTGAATATTCTTCAAGCGAGGATGAATATGTTTTTTATTTCTTCTCTCACAGGTAACATTAATCATGGAAGTGATGATTGGATTATAGATAGTGGGGCCTCCAAACATATGACAAGATTCAAGGAATCCTTTGTGAGACTATCAGAACATGAATCACCTCACAAGGTGAAGCTAGGAGATGACTACCAATATCCAATAAAAAGTAGTGGGGAATATTCCTATAAGCTAGACTCTGGAAAGTCTCTAACAATGAATGAAGTATTGTTTGTGCTAGGACTCAAGAAGAACCTCCTCTCCATATTGGCATTAGATTTAAAAGGAATGAGGGTTGCATTCATAGACAGTCAAGTCATCATGTGGCCAAAAGGAAAGACTATCGATGATGCGGTGGTGATTGGAGAACAAGAAGGAGGATTGTACAAACTAAAGGGTCATCCAGAACAAGCCTTGGTCCATGACACAGTAGAGCCAAGTTAACTTTGGCATAGAAGGCTTGCACATGTGCATTACAGAGCACTACCTATTGTAATCAAAGCTGTTGAAGGTCTTCCAGAAATCCAAGCAAAACATGATGGGGTCTGCAAAGGATGTGCAAAAGGAAAGAATAAAAAGAAGACATTTCCAAGCAACAAAAACAAAGCAAAATGAATCTTGGAAATCATCCACTCCGATGTATGCGGTCCTATTTCATCAAACTCACTAAGCGGGTATGCATATTATGTTTCTTTTATTGATGATTTTTCTAGGAAGACATGGGTTTATTTCATGAAGAACAAAGAGGAAGTATTCAACAAGTTCAAGGAATTCAAAGCCTTGGTCGAGAACCACACTGAAAAGAAGATGAATACCTTTCGATCAGATAATGGCAGAGAATTCACTTCAAATGAGTTCAAAGAACTATGCAAAGAATCAGGGATTAAGAGGGAGTTGTCTACTCCTTATAATACACAACAGAATGGGATTGCAGAATGAAAGAACATAACTATCATGGAAGCTGCAAAAGCAGTGCTTCATGATCAAGACCTTCCTATGCATCTTTGGGCGGAAGCTGCCAGAATAGCGGTGTATGTACAGAACCGTACTCCACATAGAGTACTCGAGAATAAGACTCCTGAAGAAGTATTCTCCGACAAGAAACCAGAAGTTAGCCATCTCAAAATATTCAGCTGTCCTGTGTACATACACATTCCAAAAGAGAAGAGGAATAAATTAGATCCTTCAGAAAAGAAGGGTATATTTGTGGGATACTCTGAAAGCTCGAAGGCTTACAAAATATATTTCCCAGGATTCAAGAAGATTGACATTAGCAGGGATGTGACATTTGATGAAGATACAACTTACAACAAATCCAGAAAGAAACCTGCTGAAGAATCTGAAGAAGTAGTAGCACCAAGAATTCATGATACAACCATGAATGAAGAAGCTCAAGAAGAAGATAGAGAATTTGAAGAACCACAAAGACCTGTAGATCCACCTCTGGAGAAGAATCCTCATAAGAGGAAACCTGCTTGGGTACAAGAACTTATCCAAGGTGTGGAAAGATATGGGGCTCCAGAAGAGAATCACAAAGAAAGAAAGAGGACCAGATCCTGCTCTGAGTATGTGGCATTACTATGTGATTTCATTGATAAAGAACCTTCCAGTTATGAAGAAGTGACAGAACGGAAAGAATGGAAGGATTCTATGATCGAAGAATACCAATCAACCATGAAGAATGATGTTTGGGATTTTGTCCCAAGACCAAAAGGGAAGTCAGTTGTAACTTCCAAATGGATCTACAAGATCAAACATGCTGCAGATGGTAACATAGAAAAATATAAGGCAAGATTTGTGGCTCGGGGTTTCTCTCAGAAAGAGGGAATAGATTATGAAGAAACCTTTACACCTGTAGCTAGATACACTTCCATCAGATCAGTACTTGCTCTGGCTGCAGTGATGAAATGGAAGATACACCAGATGGATGTCAAGACTACTTTCTTGAATGGTGGAGTGGAAGAGGAAGCGTATGTAGAATAGCCACTCGGTTTTGAGACACATGACAGGGAGTCTCATGTGTGTAGATTGAAGAAAGCCCTGTATAGTTTGAAACAAGCACCTAGGACATGGTACGACAGAATTGATAGATTTCTATCTAGTTTGGGCTTTACCAAAAGTAAAGCAGATTCCAACCTTTACTACAAGGTTGAAGATGGCAACCCAATGATGCTTCTACTGTATGTAGATGATCTATTTGTGACAGGTATGGATGGGTTGATTGCTGATACGAAGAGAAAGCTTGATGCCGAGTTCGAGATGAAGGACTTGGGAATGATGCATTATTTTCTAGGTATGGAGGTGTGGCTGAGTGCTGATGGAATATTTCTTGGACAAGGGAAGTATGCAGTAGGATCCTAAAGAGGTTTAGGATGATGGACTACAATGCTATGGCCACACCTATGGCATCAAACCTGAAGCTATTGAGTGATACTTCATCAGAGTCAGTTGATGCTATGATGTATTGTCAGATGATTGGGTCTTTGATGTACTCGACGAACACGAGACCAGACATTTGCTTTTATATCAACACCTTGAGCTAGTTCTTGACAGATCCAAGAAATGTTCACTTGATTGCTGCAAAGCATGTTCTGAGGTACCTAAGGGGTATAGGCTCAAGTACAATGTGAATCATAAGATTAACTTGGAGGGTTATGTTGATTCAGATTGGGCATGCAGTTCCATCAATAGGAAGAGCACTTCATGGTGTTGCTTCAGTATGGGATCATGTGTGATCTCTTGGCTTAGCAGGAAGCAATCCTACGTGGCACTGAGTACAGTTGAAGTAGAGTATGTCGCAGCCTGTTCAGTTAGTTGTGAGGAAGTATGGCTAAGGAAGCTACTGTCTGATTTATTTGATCTCTAGATGGATGCTACTCATATACATTGTGACAACTAGAGTTGCATGAAGTTGTTAGAGAATCCAGTGTTCCATGACAAGTCGAAGCATATCGAGATCAAGTATCACTATATCAGGGATATGGTGTAGAGGGGAGAAGTGAAGCTCCAGTATGTTGCGATGGATGATTAGATAGCTGATTTGTTGATGAAGCCACTAGCCAGAGTGAAGTTCGAGCACTTTAGGGAGAAGCTTGGTGTTCTCTAGATCAAGGTCCCTTCCAAGGGGAAGTGACGCGTACAGAATCCATTCTGATGAGCAAGTTAGATGTAAGGGTTGAGCCATTCTATCATGGTGAGAGGATTGGTTCCTTCCATGTCAGATATGAGTGATAATATACATAGCCATTCTGACAAGTAGGTCAGATGTAAGAGTTAAGCCATTCTATCATGGCTAAAGGATTAAGTTCCTCCCATGTCAGATGTGAGTGCTGGCCATTCTGACGAGTAGGTCAGATGTAAGGGATACCGCCATTCTGACGAGTAGGTTAGATGTAAGGGCCGTGCCATTATGTCATGGCTAAAGGATTAAGTTCCTCCCATGTCAGATGTGAGTGCTGGCAATTCTGACGAGTAGGTCAGATGTAAGGGCTACCGCTATTCTGACGAGTAGGTCAGATGTGAGTGCTGGCCATTCTGATGTAGGATGAGCTCCTACATAGATGTAAGGGCTATTGCCTTTCTGATGAGTAGGTGAGATGTGAGTGCTGGCCATTTTGATGTGACTGTAGGATTAGGTCCTATATGATCATATATAAGGGCTACTGCCTTTCTAACAAGTAGGTCAGATGTGAGTGCTGGCCATTCTGATGAGTAGGTTAGATGTAAGGGATACCAAAGACCTATGAGGAGGTAGGAATACACCCAACATGAAAGAAGGATGGCTCTGTACAACTTCTTGTGACAAGAAGAATCATGTGATAGCACATATGATGGTGATGAGAGGAGATCCAGATTGAGTTATGATCCAGATCTAGTTATGATGACTTTGAGAGATCCAGATCGAGGGATGATTCATATCCAACGGTGATGATCCATATCGAGTGATGACAATCCAGATCGAATGATGATCCAAATATAGTGATGATGATCCAGATCGAGTGATGATCCAGATCTAGTGATGATGTTCCAGATCGAGTATGATGCATTGATGTCCTAGATCGAGTATGATCCAGAGATGTTCCAGATCGAGTATGATCCATTGATGTTCTAGATTGAGTATGATCCAGTGACGTTTCAGATTGAGTATGATCCAGTGATGATGATCTAGATAGAGTGATGATCCAGATCTAGAAGAAGATGGCATGAAGATAAATATGACTTGAAGACAAGATGACTTGGAGATGCAGATGATGAGAAGATCCAGAGAAGAAGACCAGTGATGAAAATTGTGTCGAGAGAATACCTTCCTAGTTAAGAGGGAGTGTTGATGTAATTGTAACTTTGGAATGTATTCACTTGTATTTCTTATCTATTATAAATAGATGTTTATTCTGGGATGTTATCATGTCATGTCATGCCCCAATGTTCCAATCGGGAGAATCAATAATGTAAACAAGTCATGTCAAGTCATTGTGGGCAACCCTCCGATTGTCTAAGGGTTAAAGTCCCCGCAGTTCTGGGGCACTAGGGTTATTAGAATATCCTAGTAGAGGTCGGCCCTAGTAGGGTTTTAGTCATGTTGAGATTAGTATAAATAGAGAGATAGACTCTCTATGTAACAATACATCACATACACACTCAAGTGTAGCGCATAGTTGAGGAAGGAGAAGACACTGGGGCTAGAGAAGAAGAAGGTTACTGTTGTCGGGAGTGCATCTTACTGTTTTGGGGTTTTACCTTTTGTACTAATTCTATCTTTGAGGAAGTTGTGGGGTTTTATCCATTTATGGTTTCCCTGAGGAAAAAAACTGTGTTCATTGTCTCTTGTGTTTGATTGTTGTGCTTGTTGTTCTCTCAGTTAAAGATCCATATAATGCTAGCTTAAATGTTGAAAAACTAACAGGATACTAGAAGACAATTACTACCGCTAGAAAATAGTACTTTTGGCCAGGAATGATTAAGGATATGGCTGAATACATTTCGAGGTGAATGAAATGTCAACAGGTAAAGGTTGAGCATCAACATCAAGCAGGTTTGTTGTAGCCTTTGTCAATTCTAGAATGGAAATGGGAAGTTATTTCCATCGATTTTATTACAAGATTGCCAATGACTTGGAGACAACATGATTCCATTATGGTTGTGGTAGACAAGTTGAAAAAGGCAACACATTTTACACCGGTTAAGTATACGCATAAGACTGATGACATTGCAACGATCTTCATGAAGGAGATTTTCAAATTGCATGGATTGCCAAAGGCAATAGTCTCTGACAGAGCTGTTAAGTTCACTTCCAATTTTTGGAAGGGGTTGTTTGCATATTTGGGTACAAAGCTAAACTTCAGCACTACATACCATCCTCAGATAGATGGGCAGACTAAAAGAGTTAATCAGGTGCTAGAAGACATGCTTCGCATGTACGTGACGGAAAAACCAACCAAGTGGGAAGATTACTTACACCTGGTAGAGTTTGCTTATAACAATGGACAGCAGGCATCCTTGGGGATGAGTCTGTATGAAGCTTTGTATGGAGGAAGGTGTAGGAGACCAGTGACTTGGGATAATACAGTGAACCGGGTTATGCTCGGTCCAGATTTGCTGAAGGAAATGGAGCAAGAGGTTGTAAAGATCATGCATAATCTGAAAGCAGCACATGACAGACAAAAAAGCTATGCAAATAAGCATAGGGTGAACAGGGAGTTCAGTGTTTGGGATCATGTTTACCTCAGAGTGAGGGAAAAGAAGAGTTCCTTGAAGCTTGGAAGTTGTGCCAAGCTATCACCAAGATATTGTGGGCCGTTTGAAGTGCTTGAAATAATAGGGCTAATTGCATATAGACTTGCATTACCTGCTAGCACTAGAGCTCATAATGTTTTTCATGTTTCTTTTCTTAAGAGATATGTACATGATCCTAACCATGTGATAAATTGGGATGTGATTCAGGTGGAACCCGAGGGAGAGTTCCGAACCGAGCCAATGCACATCCTCGACAGGAAGGTCACAATGCTCCGGAACCGAGCTATAGGTCAGGTAAAGGTGCAATGGGGGCACTATGGACCTGAAGAGGATACGTGGGAGCTGGAGGATGCCATGCGATTGGCACATCCATTTTTGTTCAATTTTGTGGAACACTGAGGCGATACGAGTGTAGCATTTTGTTCAATTTTGTAAAGCACTGAGGACAGTGCTATTGAATGGGAAGGGGAATGTAACACCATGGTTTTGACCCCATTTGCAATAAAGGTACATGATGTATATATTGTAATGAATCGTGGTGTGGAGCTAAAGGAAAAATCCCCACCATCAATTTGGTTGTGTTATGTTTCAGCGAACAAAATAATTGCCGATGGTATATCGTGGTATACGACACATATTAAGTTTTGTCATGATGTAAATATGCATTTTAATTAAATGAACCCAACCAACTATCCTCACTGCAACCATAATGAAAAGGGCATGATTTTCCTAAGGATTGGGAAGGGGGAAATATCAAACCTTGAGCCTATGGGGAAAATCCAAGTGTCAGCTGTTAAACCCTTTTTTATTGTCACCCACCCTTTTTGTTTTGTTCACCTTCCCTTGTCTTATCCAAGTACCACCTTAAATGTTCTGCTGTTAGTTGGGGAAGTTATTGTTGGGGAGTGGAGTGTGGTAGGACTGTCAGTCCTTGCCCACATGCACACTCCACCATCAAATCAAACCTCACGTTGGGCAGAAGAAACAACTACGCCCATCATTCCACTCTCTCCATGATGGCGCTGGGCACTGTTCCACACTTTCCCACTCTCCATTCTCCATTGTCATCCATCCTCATGCAGGGAGACGTCTTGTTCCTCAGGGGGAGGGTTCTTTTTGTTGGGTCTCACATAGTAAGGAGGAGAGCCACTTTTGGCTGTCGTTCACATTTTCTATGCGGGGGTATCTGTGGTTCCTTACGGATTTGTGGTTGGCGTGTATGTTTTTCCTCATGCATAGGATGGGAGTCCGATTTATTTCCCCATTGTAGAATATGTAATTTTTTTGGTTGCTTCATGCCATTGTGGAGCCGGGAGCTGAGGTCTTCCCCACATTGTTCGTTGCTGTTGTTTTCCCCATATTTTGTGGGCTGTTTTGTTTTTACATTTTTGGCTACTGTAGGCTATTATGGAGTTGTTTTAGCCATGATAGATCCAGGAACAACTAAAGAATTGTTTTCCCTACCCAAGCTGTGAATTGCTTGTTGGACTGCGTGTATGCAGTGGTTGGTCTTCAGACTGTGTTGGAGTAGGGATGAGGGCTTGGATTGCATGATAAACTGGTGTGTTTGGGAACCACACAGACAGAGCTAGAGGGTTGGATTTCTTCTCCACAACCCATGAATAGCACTGGAAGGGAAGTCAGGGCCTGAGGGACTGTGTAGCAGATAAAGGACTAATTCCTTGTGTTGGGTGTGTGTGGGGGTCTTATGAGTTAGGCTAGTTCTGGTGTAGGTGTCCCTAGCTCTGTAATGAGCTCACCAGCTTAGCATACAACCTTTCCTAGCTCCTTGATGGCCTGATAAACCTGACCATTTTGGCTTGGCTATCTTGTTGATGGCCAGATAAACCCAAATGTGTCGGCTTGGCTGATATGTGTATCCTTGGCTATGTGTAATCCTTCTTGTTCCTTATTCATTGGGGAAATCATGCCCAGCTCGGGGGTGGCAGCATTGCTGAGAGATTAAGGAGCATTCTAGCCTATGGTTGGGTGGAACGTTGCAGCGACATAGCTGGTTGCAGGATGAATTCTTTATAAGATAAGTATTATTGACCATTTCATCTCTGCATTTATACTTACTATTTAATGAATATGATGAACATGTTGAATGCTTATATGAACGTATGTTTGCTTCTACTGTATGATAAATAACTATGTATCTGTGCATGTTCTAGTTCAAAGCATTTCATTTCAATTTTTATGTATGCACATGTTCATGGGGCAGTTAGCCCGAAAGTTAATGGTTTGGTAGCGTCCTCTTCGCCGGTTAGAGGGTTGGGGATGTTAGCGTCCTCTTTGCCGGTCGAAGGGTCGGGGACGTTACAAATGTTGATACAAAGACTGAATAGTCTACACCAATCTTGGAGAGAATGGCAAGGATGAGCTGATCATCCTACTTCTCTACCTTCCACAGCTTCAATTGGAACACTAGATTCTTGAATTTTGTGAAGAAGTCATTAAGTGTTTCAAAATTGGTTGGATGGAGAGAGATCAGCTCATTCTCCAGCTGATAGACCCTCAGATCAACCTTCTTGTCAAATAAAGAGGCAAGATTATCCCAAAAATCCTTGGGAGTCTTCAATCCATTGATATGGAAGAGAAGATCTCGAGAGATTGAGAGGCACAAGCATCCGTAGGCTTCATCAAGCCTATTCCAATACTTTTCTTTGTCAACATAATGAATTGGCTCTTTTTCTACTTTGATTGTGAGTCTGAAGAGTCTTTTGGAGCATAAATGCATCTCCATGTCCTCCTTCCATTGGTGATAGTTGAAAGGAGTGAGGAGCTCCATTGGAGGGGCCATCTAGAATGCAATAAAGAAGACTGAGTTGCTGTAGTGAATTCTATGGAGGAGACTGAGTTGCTTGTAGCAAATGCAGTGAAGAGGAATTATAAACCTAGAAATCACACAATCAAACAGACAAAATAAGGTCGAAAGTCTACACTTTTGGATTTTTCATCACACTTAGCATAGTTGATCAAGCAAGCTTGATCAACAATTCCTTTACTTGGGATATTAAGTGGTAAATTCTCCGCTTCTAGTGCAGTACTGGAAGGAGCGAATTTGCTCAAAAAAATGATCTAGCTGGATATCTGAGGAGGAGAAGTGTCTTGTCCACTGAGGCTCTGATACCATATTAAAATTGAGCACATTTATCTATGGATCAACACACAACTCACAAAATAGATCACACAATTTTACTCATGAATTGAAGAATGAAACAGTGCAAAAGGCTTGCAGCTCTGAATGCTTTCATTAATCAAAATTAATTGGATAATAATTATAATGAAGTACAATGGCTAAATAGCCACAAGCAATTCAAATTCATGTGAGGAAATTCGAATTGATTAGACTCTACTTGATTAAATGGTTAACTGACCTTGTCTGAATCATTATCGGAGGACTGAATGGTTAACTGACCTTGTCTAAATCATTATCAGAGTTCATCGGAGTTCTAAATCACAACTAAAGTGTCTAATTCAGTGTTAACTAAGCTTAATTGACTGTGGTAGGTGAGGAATGCGCCTCTCCTGCATGCAACCATGCAAACCTAGTGCTAATTGAATGTAGGAGACTAGAACTGAATGTGACTGACTCCTAACTTAGCTTGACTAGTCACCAACTCAACTCAACTGACCTGGGTTGGTATTGAAACTCCCAGTAGCTCCTAAATTGTAGGGATTGATCTAGGAGGCTCCTAAACTGATGCATGCAAGTGCAATTAGTGGCAGTAGGACTCAATTAGTGTTCCCCACCATTTAGTAACTAAAACATGTGCCCCAATTATGCCAAGTGGAACCAATGGTGCTAGTGAATAAAAATAGACTAGATGGACTCCTGATTTAGACATGACTCCTGATTTAGACATATGACCAAATTGGACAAGGAAGGATTAATAATCCTAACAACAAAAGTCCTACTAAATGAAGAGAACAACGAAGTGTCGCACCCAGATCCACAATGACTCAACAAAAAGAAAAGAATCGATCTAACTATGCAACCCTAAGCAATCTAGCATGCACATAGAATACACCTAAGAAAATATAAATCCAAAAGACAAGAAAACCAAGGGTAGGATATGTGAGCTCCAAAATGAAGAAGGTATGTATCGCTTAGGAGAGACTTGAGACTCCTATACACAACAAGTAGAGGTTCATAACCAATTATAGTGGCCCTCAACTTCAACGCATATAGTGACTATGCTATCCGACCCCTACTTGGTCAGGACACCTGTAGAATAACCTCTGCAAATACCCCCTCGATACCTTGGTAAGGAAACTAACGTCACCTCAATAAAACCAATGCTCAAGTGGACATTCACAGGTGGGATCGATCGTATGTGCAGGGTAGCAAATCCTGAAGCCTGAAAGCACAAACCAGTACCCCAAGGGTCCACCGACCGTACCTCAATGGCCCCCAGATATGAATACAATCCATGAAATATCTCTAGTGCTCTTAGAAAGTGACCAGGGTTCATCCCAATCACAATCACGTGCACTACCTCATGCTTAACTCTCGTGTAAGAGGGGCGTCCTGAGAAACACTAATTATACCAAGGGTTTCACACTCTCACCTGAACAGACACCTACTTGTTTTGTTTAGTGGTCTTGGAGAATTAACTCACAATGAACTATTACAATACCCTTAAACCTAATCTTGTTGATGGACCCTATAAAAGAAAAGAGTGTAATTCATTTTATTAAGCGTTGATTTTAATTGGATGTGATTACTCAAAGGGAAATGGCCATGCAACAAATGAAGTTATGACTCAGTAGTGAAGTAAATATGCACACCTAACAAGAAATGCCAAGTGCAATTGTGTAGAATGAAAAACAGGGTATGCCACTACATGAGATGCAAGATTTTTCCTTTAAATGTAAGTGCAATAATTCCTAAATGAAAATTTGACTATAATTCAACAAGCAAACCTAATGCAAGTACCGTGCCAATGCAAAATGCAAGAGATGCATACGTATGCAAAAGCAAAAATATTTTTGTATTTTTTTGAAATAAATGAGATATGAAATAAATAAATGACTCTACAACCCTCAGAACCTGCAACCACTCACAAACGATATCCAAGCAAGGCACCAAGGTAAAAGATACCTAATGTACTAATCCCAAAACAAAAAAGAAATAAATGAATGACAAGAACCAAGCTTAAAAAATAAACTAAAAGAAGTCTCTAGTTAGAAACAAAGTGTGTATGCAGAAACCAAAAGCATCCAAGAAGACGCAATCATCAAAATCACCCATCAACACTTAATCCTCAAACTAAGGCTGAAAATCAAGGCATACACATCTATTCTCAGTAAACTAGCGTACATACGTGATTGCTCAGGGAAAACTCGCGTGTATACAAAACCCGCGTACAAGAAGAAAAAAGAAGAAAACTAGGGCAAACAGACAAGCCAAGATCAAATTTAGTTCTTCAAGATCCTAATGGGAAAACATGCCCCCAGACCCAACACCGAAATAGAGAAATCAAGAACAATTCAATTACATTGAATACCAAAACCCCAAAGAGAAACAACTAGGAATATCCCCAGTATGGTCGCCAATTCTGTTACGGAGAGAAACTTTCTATGGCTTGGGGGTACCACAATAGACACCTTGACACCAAATATCAATCTTTCCTAATATGCAAGAGAAACCAAACATCTAACACTAAGGGATACCGAATCGTACCTTGTTCCGGACGGTTGAAGTAGATCCCCATTGAGCTTTTCCAATTCACGCTTGCATTAGCAATTTTCTCTCAACAACAACAAACAAGACAAGCATGCTCTATAATAATGTGTTAGACCTACTCTAACATATATATTCAATAATGTATAAGAAGTTAAATACATCCATGGATTCAATATTCATATTCAAATGCACATAATTGAACAGGAAAAGATATTTATATTAATAAAATCAGGGATTACAATAGGGACAACCTCTGCCGGCACATCTACAAACTGGAGAAACCGAGTCCTTCACCTGGGCCTCCACCACCTCAATCCTCCATCTCTCGATAGCAAGCTCACAAAGCAAAGGAAATCTTGGGAAGAACACAAAGTGCTCCAAAGGGACAAAGGGATGTAGACTCAAGTATAAGCAAACTGAGGAAAAATCCAAACATATTTGGATTTATGCACACATCCCGATGTACGTGGGTTTGAGGTCAAAAGTCCCGTGTACACGGGAGTGTGGGTTTAAAAGTCACGCACAACAATAAACATGTGTTTTTTAGGAATGATCTTGGGACATCAAAGTATAATATAAGTCCATGGGTTATAAAGAGTCTACAGAGGGATAGGGAAGGCCATAAATATGTGATCAACCATGTGTGGTAAAATCAGCTATAATAAGCACTTCGATCCTTTCAATCCTTTGTAGCAACACTTCGATATTCTAGATCCTTTGCAACTGCACTTCAATCTTCTCGATCCTTTGCAAACAGACTTTGATCTTCTTGATCCTTTGTAGTAGCACTTCGATCCTTTTTATCCTTCGCAGTAGCACTTTGATCTTCTCGATCCTTTGCAGCAACACTTTGATCTTCTTGATCCTTTGCAACAACACTTCTATCTTCTTGATCCTTTGCAACAACAATTTGATCCTTTCGATCCTTCGCAGCAGTAATTCGATCCTTCTTGATCCTTTGCAACCATACTTCAATTTACTTTATCCTTTTTCGCCACTCTACCTGGAGTACACATGATCTCTTTGTAGGATGATCAATCCCTCCTTTAGGATATAGGTCCAAGGATGATGTAATCCTCCATTATCCTGATCCATAGTATCGACCAACTGAATCATATGCAACTGAATGTAGATCTCGGATGCACCTAGATGTAGGCCCTGTCATCTATAAGGAGTCATCATATCCCATCCATACCACTGAGTTTAGGACCACTCCTGATTGAGTGTTATACTATAGTATCTACACATACGTGTATGCATACTCTTCCATGCAAGAGTATTGTTTGCAGAGAATATCTTGAATGCATACAAAATGTCAGCCCTCATCGTAGAACATCCTTACCACTGAGGTTAGGACCACTCCCAAGTGAGTGTTATACTACGGCGTCCATGAGGACTCATGATAGAGCATCCATACCACTAAGGTTAGGACCACTCCTAAGTGAGTGTTATTCTATGGCATCTACATATAAATGTAGGCATAATCTCCATATAATAGTAATGTCTGCAAAGAAGATCTTGACCGCATGTAAATGCCAGCCTTTTTGTCCATGAGGACTCATCGTAGAGAATCCTTACTACTAAGGTTAGGACCACTCCTGAGTGATTGTTATTCTATGATATCCACAAATGAATGTGTGTACTCTCCATGCGAGAGTAACATATGCAGGGCCATCCTTAGCTAGTAAGGACCACTCTCACAGACATAGTGTTATACCTGCCATCCTCAAGAGAGGATACTATCAGCCACAAGTAAATGTTGGACCTTGTTAGCATCTTCAGGTGCACTTGAAATATTTCATGATGGAGCATGACTGTCATACCATCATTGATTTCGGTCTCATCATCACTCCCCATTTTCCAGGAGGATCCATATTATCAACCCGCTCCCCCATTGTCTGAGGAGGGTTCATATCTTCAACTTGTTCTCCCTTTTTGAGGAGAGTCCCTATCTTCAACCTGTTACTCCTTTCCAAAGAGAGTCCATATCTTTGACTTGTTCTTCCTTTTTCAGAAGAGAGTCTATATCTTTGACTTGTTCTTCCTTTTTCGAAGAGAGTCCATATCTTAGACCTATTTCTCCTTTTCGAGAAGGGTCCATATCTTTGAATTGTTCTTCCTTTCTGAAGAGTGTCTATATCATCATCACTGTTCCTCCTTACGAGGAAAGTCTGTAGTATCATCATTGTTCCTCCTTGCAAGGAAAGTCTGTTTGAAATACACCAAGCTTGTTATGAAAGCTTGGTCAACACATCAACAAATTGCCCATCGATACTCACATACTCAAGTTTTATATCTCCCTTCAGTACCGTATTCCTTATGTAAAATATTGGATTTCTATGTGCTTTGATTTATCATGGAACACCAGATTCTATGTCATTTTTATGCAACTCTGGTTGTCACAAAGAATAACTATGGTGTCCAAATCCATGTCAAATAATCCTAACATTAGTATCTGAATGCATATCACTTCACAACTAGCGGTGAAAGCTGTGATGTACTCTACTTCAGTTGTACTGAGAGCAACACTGGGCTGTTTCTTACTAAACCATGAGATCATGGTGGATCCTAGACAATAACATCCACATCATTTTCTTTTTCTATCTGTGACACTTCTTTCCCAATATGAATCTATATATCCATATAATATGTAGTCATTATCTCTACCATAGTAAAGTCCCAAGTCTATCGTTCCTTTTAGGTACCTCACCACATGCTTTGCAGCTATCAAGTGAACCCATCTAGGTTTAACTAGATACTGACTCAAGGTGTTCACAACAAAACCTATATCTATCCACATGTTCGTCAATTACATTAATGACCCAATAATCTGTCTATACTGAGTCATATCCACTAACTCTGATGTCTCATCAGACAACAACTTCAAGTTGGTGTCAATGGGTGTGGCCATGGATTTTCAATCCAACATATCAAATATTTTCAGGATTTATACTGCATACTTTCCCTGATTCAGAAATATTCCTTCTGGGATCTGCCACACTTCCAACCCTAGGAAATAATGCATCAATCCAAGATATTTCATCTCGAATTCTTGAGTTAGCTTCTTTTTGCAATCTGTGATATGTTTCTCATTTCCTATCAGAAATAGATCATCCACATACAACACTAGTATTCCAGGTTCATCATTCATAACCTTCATGTAAAGGTTAGGATCAACATTACTCTTGGTAAAGGCCAAGCTTGTCAAGAAGCTACCTATTCTACCATACCAAGCTCTAGGATCTTGCTTTAGTCCATACTTATCCTTTTTCAACTTGCATACATAAGTCACCCTGTCTTCGACTTCAAATCCTTGTGGTTGTTCGATGTAAACCTCTTCCTCAATCATACCATTCAGGAAGGATGTCTTTACATCCATCTGGTGTAAATCCCACTTCATCATGGAAGAAAGTGGCATGATGGTTTTGATGGAAGTGTACCTTTTTACTAGAGAAAATGTCTCTTCATAATCAATTCCCTCTCTCCGAGAGAATCCTTTAGCCATAAATCTTGCCTTCCATAAACAATATGTTTGATCTTGTATATCCACTTGGAAGACACCACACTCTTGCTTTCTTGTTTGGGTGTTATATCCCAAACATGATTGGTATTCTTCCATCATTACTTCTACCATGAGTTCATCCTATCAGGTCATCAACATATCCCAGTATTCCATATTCAACCTTGAAGGTTGGAACCCACTTTACTCTTGGTAAAGCCTTAGTCCACCAGGTAAGTGTCCATCCCGTCGTACCATGTCAAACTCAAAGATCTTCTGTAGTCACTCCCCCTGAGGTGAAGCATCATCCTCCATATGCATTCTATACTGGAGTGATAAGTAGAATCCCATGCTACTAATATTATATGTATCTATATTAGGTTACTAGATACCAAGATCCTTTATCTTGAACTTTGTCAAAAAGTTCCTCTTGCACCCATTTGTGAGCTTGTTATCTTCTATAGGTTTCCATCTTCAACCTTGTAGAAAAGGTTAAGATATTCATCACTCTAAGTGATATTCAAGGCCCTGGATGTGCTTATCTATGGGTGCCTTCTAAGCTCATACAAATCCTATTCTGCATAGGTGGTTCTTTGCTTGATATATACTTCTACTTTACTGGAGAAGTGTGTTTGGTAAATAGAGTATGTCATTCCATAGTCTATTCTTTTTGAGACAAACCACAAACCTTTATTTGTATACTTGTTCTTGTAGATCCATATGGAAGACACTACAAACTTCCCTTCAAGTCTCGAAACCATATCCTAGACATCATTCACCATGATCAATGATTACTCTTTGATCATAGATTCTTCCATAGCTGGAGGGGTCTGCATTAATGATGTCACTCAACTGTGCCACATAACTAGAGTGTATCTGAGGCCTCCTACTTTAGTTTGGAATTCCTACCATACTTTTCTTCATATTGAATTATCTCTTGTTCCCAATATGGTATTCATCTCTCGAGGTGGATCTACTGCTCTCTTATATCCTTCTGAAGCTCTTTCTTCTGCCACGGTGTCTCTGACCCTGACCCTGGGAGCTTCAGGTTCATCTTCATGTATGTTTATTGGAGTGAATATTGATTTGTCATCACTTGTTCTTTAGAACAAGTCTCATCCTCCTTTTCTTGTAGGCATTTGTACAGGACCTTTCACACAAGTCACTTACCCCAGTTGCATGGTTAGAAACGTTTCATAGGACATATGCATAATGACAAATTCTTATGCATAACGATACAATCATGCAACTTTTTTAGCCAATACAACATTCATCCATATTTCACATAAAAATTTCATATGCCTTCCATCTCTACGATGACATCATTGATATTGTGCACTAATCCAATATGTTAGCAAAGAGGTTCCATTCTATATAAGTAGCAATGGAGTGTTGTATAGTACCATGGGCTACTTACCCATAACATGCATATTAGGAGTATACTGTGATTAATGCAAACAATCTATCATGCATAAAATACAACATATACAGGAAAGAAAATTCAAATACTTATCTATGTTTGTTTGCTATATTCCTTCTTGTGCTTTGTCTTCATCTCCTTTTGGATCTACAACTTCTAATTTGACTAATGATATTGCTTCAATCTGATGTTTGCTTGAAAGCGTTTCTGGAAGATTGCTTCCAATGGACCTAGGGTTTAACAGAGAAAACCTAATTTTTCAAATTAGGTATATTTAATATATGATTGGATAGAAATATTCTCCTCCTCAAGGAGAGCTGAGAAACATACTCATTTTTTCAAAACTGTGATTAGAACTGCAAAATATCTAATGCCCTAGTTTTCTTCAATTTCTTCCACATAATTGCTTGATCTTGTTTATGCTACATATCCAAACTTCCTACTCCTCTGACTCTAAAAATTTGTATCGAGGTATCCCGGTCTTTCTTCTTTCCAACCCCACATGTTAGAGTAGAATTGGTTTCACCAGTTGGGACTTATGAGAATTTTCCCAAGGTGACTTATTTAAGGACTGTTCAGCATAGTGGACTTGTATAGACTTCCACGTGTTACTGTTTCACCTTCAGGGTCTGAAAGGTTTACCAAAGAAATTAAATTACGAGACCTATCTTCAACATCTTTCAAAATTTCATTTGGACCTTCCTAACAAAATATATAACAATTATACCTAGGTCACATGTTTAAGGCTGAATCATGGGAGAGGATGGAACCTTGAGTTGGTGGACTCATATCTCCTAGATTATAGTGAATCTGAGGCTGAAAATTTTACATAGGGAACATAAAAATTTCATCTTAGTATTGTAAAAGTTTTCACTCCTGATCCCTCTCCAATATATAGATATAGTGAAAGTCCCAACATGATTAGTTTTAGTCTTCTAGGGTTTTTAAGCATGAAACCCTAACCTTCAATAGCTGTAGCAGTGTTTTGACTGCACAAATAATTCTTTCAGGGTAACTCTGATACCATGTTAATTTTTTAATGGTTATACCAGATATGATAACATTTAGAATTATAACATCATAACAATATGCAAAAGGATCATTGGAATATAGACAAGTAAAACCACAAAAAAAACACAAAGATTTATCTTGGGAAACACTCATGGTGAAGAAAACCCAGCAAAACTTCCTCTGGGTAAGATGTATCAAAAGTACAAGACAAGACCCCAGATAGGTGCACCTCCTTCTAGCATATCTCTCTCTCTCTCCTGTGCACTATACACAAGTGTGTGTGTGTTCAAATGAGAAACACACCTCCTCTATTTATACTCTTTTTGTCACTTGAATTTTAACCTAACAAGTTGGCCTCACTTAACTGACTAGGTTGAATTCACTTAGGAAGACTCAATACAATATTGTATTATATTCATTGGGGTACTATTGACCCGACTTATAATGAAGGATTTACGTCATGACTCTATGATGATCAATTACAATAGTAACATCCAGACGAAGGAATAATAACATCTCCCTTGGATTACATCAGTAAAATACATTTGGAATATCCTTTGAAGTTACAATATTTCAACAATGTTAATGAAATTTAAGGCTGTTGTCTTTGAATATTGTTTTAATGTAATAACATTACATTGTGTACAAGCTGCTTAATTCTATTGTGCTCAGTACACAAAGAAATATATTGTAACAAGTAGTTCTTGTATTACCTCCATCCATTTATAATTCTATATTGTAATGTATGTATTGTCAGAATGATGGCCATCAATGCCCTTTTTTTGGTTACATGTAATAGCCAAGCTGGTTGCAATATAAACAAGTATTGAGAGAATTTCAAAGATTATTTTTCCTGCTGCTGAAAGCATGTCTAATTTTACCAAGATAAATTTACTGATGCCTTGGAACACTTATGAAATCAACCTCCGAACGTCTCAGGGACCAACATATTTTTTGGCATTGTTCCCAGGGATTGAAGAAACATAATATTTTTCCCTAGGGACAATGAAATCATATGCTCCAGTTTCTTGAGGTGAACAATAACCTAACTGGGGGATGAAAAAATTAACTTGGCGATTCCACCAAGGAAAATCTTGAAATTGGATGTAGACACACCCGGTAGAATCCAACTCACAATATTTTTTTCCTTTCAAGATCCTGTCTCTTGAATACACTGACGAGGAAAGTACCAAACATCCTCACCAGGTAATCCTTGTAGAATATTTTCCCCTCATGTTTTTGGTCCACAATTTCTTGAATTTGAATTTATTTTTTCAACTCCAAGACATGATTCTCCTCAGAGAAATCCTACTACTCCTCTAATTGAGTTTCTTGATCCTATTTTTATAACCGAGAGAGGTGAGTCATCCTCATAACCAAAACATCTAAACCATAAAAATATTGTGTATCCATAAGATAAAAATTTAATCCTTGAGTATCTAATGGTCGGAGGAGGAGGAAAAGGCCCCCCACCACCACTTCCACCAAGAATCCACCGCTGGGTAGCAACTCACCATGGATCTTTGAGACTAGCTTCTAATCCCCATGATATGTCTGACCATTATCTTAAGTATTTTTCCAAATATGATGGTAGAAAAGGTACCTCTTTTAAATAACATATGGAGCATTTTCAATATTTCACTAATAACATAAAAAACCATAAGTGTGCTAGCCGGTATATATTGTAAGTTCTGTCGGTTATTAGGCCACGAAGAGAAATATTGTAGAGTATATTAACTATTGCAAGAGAAAACAATCGACACATAATTGATGAAGAATTATGGAAAGATATAGGCTGAGTGAGCTCAGGTACATATTATTCAGAACCAGTACCCTCAATCCAAATATCCGCAAACACAATACCTTCAACCTAGGGGGGTGTAATTTTTAGAGGCTGAGGACACAGAGGAGGATTTGGTCATGAAAGAGGATAAGTTATATGTTATAATTGAGGACAAACTGGACATTTTACTAGGGATTGCACAAATCCTACTACGATGTGTTCATATTGCAAGGATTTTGATCATACTATTGAGGAATGTCCTCAGTTGATTGTGAAATGACAAGAAAATATTGTGGGAAATAAGAAACCACCTCAGAATCCCAATCCGAACATCCAAAATATATTTGCTGAACCAAGGGAACAAAGTATTGCCACCGTAACAAGAGGAGGTGGTACGACTGGAGTTGATCAAGAAGCACCATATGGACAACTGTGAGTGCGGCCAAAAACCAAAAATAAAGTACCATTTAATGTCCAAAAGAAAAAAAAAAGTATTCCTAGATGCAGGACAAGAATTCGTCGACAGAAATCAAGCATCAACCTCTAGAGCTATACCGTCTGAAGGACCAATCCTGGAAATTCTTGAGATATTTGACCAATTGTTTCGAAAGAAAATGATGAAAAAGGTTAGTAAACTGAAATAATTCTTTAAAATTTGGTTAGAACTAATACAAGATAAATATGCTGTAGACAAATTGAGAGTTTTAGTAGAAGAACCTCAACAATATGTGTGACAAGAAAGAAAGGTTAATCATATTGGGAAAATATTGAAGACTGGTCGGAAACCGAGAATTACTACCTAGATAGGATATTATGACATGGACTATATTATTCTGGACTTGGCTTCGATGTGAACATTCTTACTAGGAAAACTTAGGAGAGTATGAGAAAGTCGATACTAGTATGGTCTTCTGTCCAAATCAGACTAGCAAATCGGTCGAAGGTTTTTCCCATTGGTCGACTGACTCAGGTTCCTGTCAAGATAGAAGGACTCAAAACTTATGTAGAATTTGAGGTAATAGACATTGTTGATTATACAAATATGTATCTAACACTTATGGGGATCGACTGGGCCATTGATAACCCGACTATTATCAATTTCAAGAAAATGATTTTAACGTTTGAGGACTTAGAATTAGGAGTGGTCACACCAATTGATCTTATGGAAGGCCAGAGATATGTTGAGTAGGTGAATAGTGGATATCTGGACCATATCTATAACATTACTTTTGCAATGGATGATTATGTGAATCCAACAAATGACAAAAAGATCAGTTGGTGAAGCGTTAGTTTCTGCACGTCGGATTCTGGAGAAGCTATGGAAAACTGGTAGAAACAATTGCATGAAGTGTCCATGAGAAGATGCATAAGAATCACACAATCCATGTGATGGGTAGGAATTGAGGTATGCAATTTACCTACATATGAAGGTTTTCCTAAACTAGAATCTTTTCACACAGAGTTCAAAGAGAAAGTCACTGAATCTTAGTGCTTGTCAACTCTGGATTTCACATTAAAAGCTACATCTGCAATATGGTGGTTCACACATAAACAGTCTATGTCAAAATGGACCCAATGCTGGATATTGATGGAAATGAAATTTGGAGAGAAGGTGATATACGCTGGTCAAAAATAAAAAGGATTAACTAATCATGTTGAGCATATTGCGCATTGTTGTGCGACATGGGAGACATGTCCATGACAGGAATGGGTCCACCAGTTTATACATACATTGGAAATGATACCAAGGAACTAGTACACGTCGATTGAGTTGTGATGAGGAACAATTGAATGGGAAGAACTAGATGTTAGTTTTACACACATGTTTGAATTTGCTGATGACCATCCATTAATTGATGCTTCTTTACAAGTAATTAAGACTAAGATATTTGAATATATTCTGGTGTTGATGATAAATTTTACTCAAACCAATGTGATAGTACATTAATGTATGGAGTGCTATAATGTAACAAGTGAACCTAATGATGACGACCCACGAGACATAAATATTCTGAGTCTGAAGGTACTTGCATGGTGGAAGGATTCAATATTTCAAGAAATCAGTTTATGAATCCATTGAAAATCAAGAAAGAGAATATCGGGTTCCCCAAAAATCCAAAGTCCAATATTGGATATTATTGGGTCGATGAGATCATCGGGAAGATCACAAACTTACTGCATGAATTTTAGGATCTGTTTCCCACGAAATTTTACAAAAATGAAGGGATTTGTCAAAGACCTTGGAGAAATGAATATTCCATTGAATACTGACACAAATCCTCTTAAGGAACGACCATATCGACTCAATTTAAGGTACACAGAAAAAGTTAATACAAAGTTAGATCAAACGCTGGATGTTGGCATCATAGAAACTATGGAAGAATCTGAGTGGATTACCCTGATGGTAGTACAAGATAAGAAAAATACTGGTGAAGTGCAAATCTACATGGACCTAAGGAAGCTGAATGATTCCTGCTTACACAATCCATTTTCGACATCCTTTACAGATGAAATATTGGAGAGTGTCGAGGGTCAGGAAGTATCTTCCTTTACTAATGGGTTCTTTGGTTACCATCAGATTAGAATTGCGAAGGAAGATCGACACAAAACAACCTTTGCGATAGAGTGGGGATGTTTCCAGTATACAATAATTCCATTTGGACTCAAGAATTCCCTTGCTATCTTTCCTAGGATAGTTGTGGCTGCTTTCAAATATTTTATTCACAAGTTTCTTGAAGTATACTTTGACAACTGGACGATATTTTAGCTTATAAAATATCATATTGAGAGCCTCAGAATGATGCTAGAATGATGTCGATAGTATCATATTTATCTGAATTTAAAGAAGTGTATTTTTTGTGCCCCTTTTGTAATTTTGTTGGGTCATGTGGTGTGTCACAATGGAATATTGGTAGATCCACCTCAAATTGTGATCATCATTGACCTACCACGACCCGTGATAGTAAAGAAGTTAAGAACGACTCTGGGATACACATTGTATTATCGGAAGTTTTTCAGAGGTTATGCAGAGCTGACTGCTCCTATGGAGAAATTATTGAAAAATATGTTAAGTTTTAGTGGAGTGAACAATGCCAAGAGCGTCTAGATGTACTAAAGAGTAAGATGGTTACAACACCCATGCTAGTTTTTCTAGATTGGGAGAGAGTTTCATGTCCATGTCGATGCGTCGTCGGTCACACTCGGTGTTGTCCTAGCACATCCTGGTGAAGGTTCTATTGATCACCATATTTTCATTTGCTAGCCTGAAATTGTCAATGATAGAGAATAATAACTACAACAAATTTGACTTTTAAGGGGTGTTGTCTTCTGCCTACAAAAGTCACTTTTGGGGGCGGTTTTGGCTTTGGAGGAGGTATTTACAAAATTGCCCCTAATAGCACTGACGCTAAAAGTTTTGACTTTTAGGGGTGATTCTGGAAGAGATAAAAACCGCCCCTAAAAGTTAATTTTAGGGGTGGTTCTAAACCCCACCAAAAGTGACTTTTGGGGGCCATTCTAAACCCCCCCCAAAAAGTGACTTTTGAGGGTGGTTCTAAACCCCCCCAAAGTGACTTTTAAGGGCGGTTCTAAGACCCCCTCATAAATTCCTATGGGGGTGGTTCCAAGCCCCCCCAAAATTCATTACAAACCTTTTGGGGTGGTTACAAGACCCCCTCATAGGTGCCTACGGGGGTGGTTCAAAACCCCCCTCATAGGTACCTACGGGGGTAGTTCAAACCCCCCCTAAAAGTATTTATTACAAAACTTTGGGGGCCCTCGTAGGTACCTACGGAGGCGGTTCAACCCCCACCTAAAACTCTTTGTAAATATTTGGGGGCAGTTAGAACCCCCCCTCGTAGGTACCTACGAGGGCGGCTCAACCCCACCCTTAAAAGTATTTATTACAAAACTTTGGGGGTGGTTATAAAACCCCCTTGTAGGTACCTATGGAGGCAGTTCAAATGCCCCCATAAAATTCTTTATAAACCTTTGGGTGTGGTTAGAAGCCCCCCTCATAGGTACCTATGGATGCAGTTCAAAACCCCCCCTAAAACTCTTTACAAACATTTGGGGGCTGTTATAAACCCCCCTCATAGGTACCTATGGAGGCGGTTCGAAACTCCCCCTAAAAATATCTACAAACCTTTGGGGGTGGTTATGAACCCCCCTCATATAAAATTATAGGGGGGGTTTTGAACCCCCCTTGTAGTGACATATGAAGTCAGTTTAGAACCCCCCTCATAGCCATAAGAAATCATAATAAAATATATTTTATTTAAAATATCAATATTGCAATATCATTAGGGCATGAAGGAATCAAACCTTAAACCTCCTTCTTGTAAAGTAGGTGCTCTTCCATTGAGCTAGAAACCTTTAAGAATTGGGGAAATGGGAAATATTAACACCAAGATTGCATCATTTGAAAATCTACGAAAAGAATAATGATATTGACATTGTTTTTAACTTGGGAGACCAAAGGAAGTAGTCTGAACGACTCCGACCTTATTTGGATATATGCTAACCACTTCAAATCGTATGGCTCTGACCTTCTTTAGATATATTCTAACCACTTCAAATCATATGATGTAATCAAGATAATACAGATGTATGTTAGGAAATTCACATTTAGACTCTTAAACATATACTATATGCATCCAATTTACCTCAATTTGGCATTTAAAAAGAAGAATATTATTCCACCTAGGGAGACACTCAGTTTGCTTGACTGTGATCATGCCACTTTACAAAAGACAAAGTAATAACAAAGAAATGCATTTTGGAGCTCTGTATATTTGAATATTATGTTGTTTTATGACAAAAAGTTGTATAGAATTTTACCTTTTGTGTAGCAGGCTTAAGCTGGGAAGAATAGGGGGACTGGTGAAGTCAACTATGGTTAGTTTATCATTGTAGTTATCTATTGTATAAGATGCTTTTATTCACAAATATATTGAATACATAAATCTTGTTTGTCATTATTTCTATGCTACTGTGATTTGTTGCTAGGCGACTGGTTCATATTTATTTCAATGACAAAAATAAATTTGATTACTGAAAGTCTTGTCTAATATTACGTCACTAGCTTTCTTTAACATGAATAGAAGCGCTCCATTTCTTAAGATGACAAGGGACTCCTATATATAGGAAATGGAGCATGCAATACATACTAACATGGGTTATAAACTTGACACTTGTAAAATGCAAAGTGAGGCACCTAACACCCCAATTCTTGTCAATTGGCATATGCTTTCCTTGTTGATTATTTTCTTTCCTCTTCAACATTCTTCCGACTGAGCAAACACACTTTAATTGGGTTGTAACAAGCTACATGGTATGGCATGATTTCATTTGGATGGAAAAACATGGACAAAATCAGTCCATAATACATAAATTGATTCAACATCCACTTCCTAGCTTGAAGTTTGACCAAAAGTGAATCATTTAATTAAGCAAAACTAGACATGCATCTAGTTGCATGTGTACAAGACAAAGAGGTGAATTCACTCACCTTGAAATAATGGATAGCTCCA
Source organism: Pseudotsuga menziesii (assembly GCA_001517045.1). Lineage (NCBI taxonomy): Eukaryota > Viridiplantae > Streptophyta > Pinopsida > Pinales > Pinaceae > Pseudotsuga > Pseudotsuga menziesii. The sequence continues at coordinate 803,432 of LPNX010984980.1, forward strand.
TGCAAGATACCACCATGAGAAGGGTCATGAAAATGGCTAATATTTACAACCCATACTAAAACACAAATCACTGCAATAACCTGAAAAATCTAAGTTAGATGTATTATACTAATTTGGCATAGAAGATGGTCTGGAAATACTAAACTTGAAAGTACTAGAAATAAGGTAATGTCCATAGAGATAACATGATTCATGATGTACTTGGCACAAGACAGGTTTCCATTAATGTATTTCCTATGTAATTCCAATTTGATTCCCTTGGTCAAAAGTGAAGATCACATGGCCAATAAAAATGCATTGAATTGAAATCAATCTCACCATACTAAGCTTGGGTAGAAAAACAACAAGGCAGAAGAGTCAAGATTTTGACTTGGCTTGATAAAACTAGGCAAGCAAAAAATATAACCATGGCTCAATAGTTTCTGGGTATCTATAGACAAGGAAATTTTTTGGCATTTACTGGCAGCTTGCAGGTTGGTGAGTCACACCCAATTAATCATGAGTCAAACTCATTGAACACAAGCATGGTTCACCCCAAGTCATTTTGACTCATTTGGATCACAAGTAGAGTCGAACTCAGATCCTTGCAAGTCTGCTAACAAAAAATAGGAGATGATAGGAAGCCTATTGCTTGATTCTTGGGAAGAAATACATTGTGATATATGGAGGAAATAAGTCTTAAATAATATAGTATTACATGTGACATGCTAGCAAAGTTTGTCCATTCCTTCTAACTCAAGAATGGGGATGGGATTATGCTTGACAAAAATGTGAATAGTTGTGTGCAATGGTTTGTTGACAAACATAACACATCGTGTTTCCACACCTACATGTCACCTTATTGCAACCCAATTCTTCTGTTGTGCCCAATTCTTCTGTTATAGTCATGTGGGGTGGCCGAGTTGTTCTGTTGGCCATCTTGACCTCCTCCAATCCTCCTAGCTAACATATAGATGATCATATGCCATTGGTTGGTCTATCACACAAAGTGATCACGTGCTTTCATCTGGATTCTTGGTATTATGACCGATCAAGATGGTCACTACAAGTGATACCATCCATTATAGCACTAGGTTCTAGTCTACATGATTTTCCACATGGATTGAAGGATTTTCTCTACCTTAAAACCATTTTCCAATCACACAAAAACTCAAATTTGGATGCCTCTTAAAATTTCTATATCACCAAGAACATAGTGAAACCAAGACCAAATTTTCATAAACAAAGATGTAGATAAACCTTTCATATTGACCATTGACAAGACAATGTACACAAAAAGAACATTGATTCAAAATTGAGATCTAAACAAAACAACATTAGAACTAAATCCTTTGAGAATCCCATGCATACTTTTCATTGTTAAGAATTTTCAACAACTACATCACATATACAATGTTTATATTTTCTACATCATGCCATCTTGCTGACTGACTTCATCCTTAGTTCTACTTTTGGAATGATTGGGTTTCTACTTTCTTCAACGCTCCTTACCATGTTGTGGAAATTTAAAATTTCAAAAACCAGTAGGAAATAATCATTATCTCACAAAAAGAGTAAGACAATCCATTTGAATAAAAGCTACACTATCAAAACCTAGGAAAACACAAATTCTAGGAAGGCTCAAAAGGGAAGACAATCTACCTCTCTCCAAAAACTGCATTGCCATGAAATGTGAATTTGTTATCTAGCACACATCTGAAGAACTGCCTATACTGTAACTACTGGAAGGTGTAGTCACAATAAATATTCATTTCTCTATGTTGTTCATCTGTTGTCACCCAAAGGATTTCCTCAAATATTCATGAATGGACTATTGCCTTTGATGTTGTCATCCAAGGAAGAATTTTTATGCTATCTATAGCACCTGCACCAGCTAAAGTTGTATCTTTAGACTCAGACTCAAGTGAATTTCCTCCCATAGCTACAATGTTCTGAACATTTGGAGGAAGCTGCAGCTTGCATTGTAACATATGGTCAAGTATAAGCAGTAAGGAGGTCACCCACTTAAGAACTGCAACTTTTTCCCTTGTCAGGTTATTTGGCATAAAATTTGTTAATAAGTCCAATGTGACACCAATAAGTCCATTCTCTACTCTTATTTTTCTTGTACCATTGTCTTCACTCAAAACTAAAGCCAAAATATGAGAAATAGTTGATAATGGACTAGTGTCTTTTTCAGATCCCTCCACCTTACAAAGCTTTAGCTGTTGAATGAGAAAAGAAACAACTCTCAGATGGTACTGGCCTTTGTTTTGGGTGCATAATGCCACAATCAAATCATTCATGGAAAAATCAATTGCATTTGTAATTTGCAACATATTTATACACATGGTTAGGATATCCTCAACGAGAGGATTTTCTAGAGGCTTCTCTTCATAAGAAACCTTTGTTCCTTTTTTATTGACATTATCCTTGAGAGCCTCTGAATTACCCAGTGATAGGGCAAGAGCTTGGGCAAGTTCATAATCTTCTTATGTTGGCTCCTCGGGATGACTGAAGAGCCACTCCATAGCTATTTCAACACTATTTGTTTCTACACGCCTCAATGCTTCCTCTGCCCTAGACCTTGGAAATCCCATGTCAACCATCATACAAATGGCAGACTCATTAGGTGGTTAAACTATAAAATGTTGACCTATGCTTCAATGAATACCATTTCTACTTCCTTTGGCATCACCTATGGCATACTATACATGGGAAATACAATATAAGTGATTTTGAGATCTCTTACATGTTGGGGATTCTTCCTTTCGGCTGGAAATCTAGACAATTCAAGTACATTGTTTCGGTGTTTATTTTATTGGGATTCCTTATGTATTCGGTTGGATAGAAGTGAAATATATGCTGCTGTAATTTATGTTTCACATTCAAGTTTCAACCATAAGGCTGAAAGTTCACAATCCCCAAGGGTATAATCCAGACATGGGATCTCTCCCTCGAAGTTATGGAGGTCATAGATTCAACTCTCTCGATCCCCTCGAGGTTAGGTTCCATAATCAAAACCTACAGTTTACCCCATTTACCATCCATGGATCACAGGGAAGTACATAGAGAATTTTCCGTGAGGTTTTTCCATATAAAAAAAGGACTGAAAGATCATAGGAATAGATCCAAAAAACCTAAAGTAAATGAGGTGAAGTTTATGAATTTGTCTTAAGCATGGATTTTCAAAGTTTCCACATTAAGTGAATCACAAATGAAAGTAAAACCATATTTTGGAAAAAATTACTGGAATATGGCAAGTAAACCCCACAACCATAGTGTTTTTCCTTCATCAAGTTGTTTTCCATTCTATTAATCTCACTACACACGCATGAAAAAATTAGGATGAATCGATTATGCATAGCCATTGTGTATATACTTAAATCAAAGATAATTGAAAGCATCACAAATGTGTAAAAGTATGGGGTGATGAAAATCACTTAACTCAATGCAATGCCACAAGTAATGTTTTAGTTTGTCTACTAAAGTGATAAAATATGGAGACTGAAACCTGTAGCCTCCCCCAACATGCACAAAGGTGTAAGGGAACTCACTAACATCCACCTACAATGTATTGCCACATCCCATACTGTTTTATCGGGTAAAAGTGTTGCAATCTTGACATATTTCAATATTTTTGGTTCACCAACATGTCTGGACAAATGAAAGATGAATCAATGTCAATATGCCCATCATATTAATAAAACCGCACTTGGAATAAATATGCATGAATAAAAATTTCTTCCATGCAAAAACAATTCATGAAGACCTGTGCTACCTATAAGGTTTTTCTCCATCTAATGCAACATTTGATTGTAAAATGCACGACCAAGGAGCTTGATTGATAAATAAAGTTACTAGATATTAAGAAATGCATAAAGCATCGAGGTCAAGCCATGATCTCTATACCTACAAAAATACAAACGTGTTCTACATCTCAAGCTTTAGCAATGCACTTTCAGTGGCTAGGATATGGTCATCAATATTGCAAAAGATGCAAAAGCAATAATCGTATAGTAGCTACATGTCACGTGATAATAGTTTCCATTATTAATAATAATGGAAACCATAGAGGTAGTCAAATATGGACTACAACGAAAAAACATTGGATTGGTCCAGATAGGTAGAACACCATAGAGAACCTGAGCTTGTAGTGTGCAGACAAAAACCTCTGGGTCCCTTGGAACAGTGAAAGATCCTCCAAAAACTAGTTGCATTAATAGTTTTGATGTATAAGCCATAGTTAACAACAAAGAAGAATTCATGAGGTATTCCAGGATCCTACAATAGCTTCATAATTTCTCTAACAACCAACTTATCAAATTATCAGTTTTGGTACATGAACTCTCTTTTTTGGCAATAACTTATAGTTCTACTCTTGTGTTTCCTAACTAGTTTTGTTTCTTCATTCTATTTTTCTATTTATTATAAAAATATTTTATATTTGTTTGTACTTGTATTTCCTCGCCGTATCCAGATCTGGATCTAAATCCATATCCGTATCCTGGTAACTTAGATAAGAATATTAAACTGTGATTCCAATACAACATTCATCTCACAAATGAGAATACACAACCCTAAGACTAAGAAGAGAAAAGTTACGCAGGAGGGCGCTTCAACATGTCTTGGTGGTGCTGCTTACACCTACAGAATAGGAGGGGAGACAATAGAATGCATCCTATTAGAAATGCAATCACAATATCCATGTCTCTCCAAACACCTGAGATCGAAGAAAGGAATCTCCTGATATATGACTGATCAGAGGCTCAGTTGTAGTATATCCTACTTCCCATATGAATTAAAATGATAAGGTGGGGAATGAAGAAACCCTTCAAAAAAAAGAAGCTTAATGCCATGCATTTTCACACCAGCTCAAATATAGACCTTAGAGAAATAGGAAGAAGAGAGACAAGATTAAGAGCACTTTTAATACTTTGGGGCAATCGTGTTATAAATTTACACTAGAGTTGGACTTCCATATTCAGGACATCTTGTTGAGTAATTGGAGTAAAATATAATCCTCAAATCATGTTGAATGAGTGGACCCTAGAGTTTGTAAAATAAGCAATGGGAATCAATAACCAGACCAAAGAATGAAAATATGATATGGAATTCAATCTTGTAGAGGCGATGGATCAATTAGAAGAGCTGCATAAGACAAAAATAGAAATCCAAGGAGAGGACCAAGCTAGGAAGAAGACTGCTCATGAAGGAAAGGACATCAAAGGATAAGAGAACCAAGAGATGTAAATTTTTTCTCAAATTAAAACTCTGGTTAAACTTGATTTTGACATTTGAATGAAAACATATACAAAATAATGTCTAAGTAGAGAATTGGAGAGAATCAAGGACAACAAGTGACATTTTCTCATGAAATCATATTCCAACAAACATATGACGACAATGAATAAATTCCATAGAATACAACATATTATATTTATCTTTTGGTTTTTCCAAGTTCTATACAATCAACTTGGCACAATGGAAACAATTGTTAAAAATAGTGTTTACTTGCTTCAAACACCCCTCTTATATAGATAAGTTATTCCAATGCAATACATTATGAACCTCATAGATATCGATATAAGGGACAAACTAGTTAAACTTCTCATAAAAGAATGACCATAATAGCTTAAGGGGTTAGCTGAACCGGTTGTCACCAACAATGTTGGGAATTTGGATAGTTCTATGCCAGTAGGTGCCAAGTTCAAATTTCCCTAGGTGAGGTGCACTGGTCTACAATGTTAGTTTTAGTAGGGATTCCATCCATGAATGTGGGGAAGTGTCCCTTGAGTTTCCCAACAAGGTTTTCTTTGGAAAATATAAAAGGAATGGCCATAATAGAAAGTGTTATGAATGTAAGGCCATATCCAAATCTCACAGTGGGATAGTCATATAATTATTCAATTTCATTACCATATCATGTATTAAGTTACATTTTTAGTTACTAATAGAACTATGAGATAGGAAGAAAACCTCAAAACTTCTTAATGTAAATAAGGAGGAAGAAATATGAAATTAATTCAAATTTGCATCTGATAATAGATCTGCCAATATGGAAACAAACCACATTATCAAATTGCCGTAAGGGAAGGAAAAGGGAATACAAAAGAAAAGAAACATAGAGAAATTTCAAATCTTTGATGTTTAATATATGAAGCATCCTTTTTCATACAATACATTTCATTTTTCTAATGGAATAACTCTTATAAATAATTGAATTTAAACATTCATCACAGTTGTTTCATCTTCACAAATTACATCTATATTTTTCTCAGTGACTATGAAAACAAATGCCTTTATTGTAAGTGTAGATTCAAACTTTTCATGCTTATGCCTATAGAAAATTAAAATCATTTTCAGAAATGCTTCTTGCTCTAATGAAAGAAAAGCATCAAAGGAATCAAAGCTCGCCAAGTATAAATTTTCCTCCAGACCTCCTATGTGAGTAAAACATAGTGACGACCTTCCATGACTGTTTCATGAAACAAAGATCCGACAGAAGAGTCTTCACACAACAAGTCAAATACTAGATCTGGACCATTGATGTTTGTGAAGTTCTTCAACATACTTGAAGGTGCTTCACAAAATTTAGAACAATAGACAGTAAAATCTTTGCTTGGGGCTCTTGTCTCATCCTGGTAAACTAAGTCTTCCCAATCTTTCCACCAATTAAGGATTCGACACCAATCATATAAAGAAATAGTCAAAAGCAGAGAGAAACAAAAAATGACAAAACTATCAAAACCAGAGAGGAACAAAAAATGGAAGAACTCTTAAAGCACTCTTCATAAATACTGTAGAAAATAGACAATAAGAAGACAATAGACAAAAAATAAATGACAACATATATGCAAAAAAATATTTAAAGATAAAAGAATATTATTTGCATTTATCAATATGGGTTCATATTTTTCTCATACACAACAGGACATAGTTCCTACAAACACATAGAGCACAGTTTTCACAAACAAAAAATATGTAGCATTTTCACAATACCAAACCTGAACTCACATATTGCAATGGTATTTTGAATAAAAAATAAAATGCAATTTAGCTTGAGCGGTATTAGTGTATAACCCAAATCAAGAAACTAAAAATAAACACTATAGAAAAGCTAGTGCTGCCAAATTGTAATAACAAAAGGGTAAATTAATAATTTAATAGCTCACTTATGCAAACCATATGGCCTACATGAAAGAAAAATGTGTGCCATCCACTATAGCAACCAAAAAACATCACACAATCAGTCCAACATTAAGGCTAAAGGATGGATAAGCAGTGGTAATTGGAGTTTCTCTGCCTTATTAAGTGAATCCATATATAGAAAAGCTGGTAATGCCCAATTTTACTGCATGAAAATAGAAATATTATTGAATAAAGTATATTAGACTACATGAAAATAGTGCATTTGATTAATGGTTTGCAGGTAACAGTTATCACTAACTACTGATGACAGATTTTAATATTACACATTACATAGATTCCATTAAGTGATCATAGCAGTTTCATTATGCTATGATCTTGAACCTCACAAGCACCTTAAGGATCTTGAAATTTTGCAAATATTATTTTTTCTATAATATTTTGTGTGATTATAGTTAAAGAACCCTATCTCAGTTGATTGTCTTTCACAAGCAGACAAAGTGGGGGATGGATAAGTGCATATTGGCCAAAATATTACTTAATGTAATATTGCATGGGATAAAAAATGTTACTTGCATTTGAAATTGCAATGTATAAATATCACTGTAATCACTTGTAGCTTAACTATGACTTGTGGTAGCATGTTCTTTAGATTCTATAAGGCATTATTTTTTTCTTTCCTTTTGGCATTTCTTTGTTTTTGTACCAAGCTCAAGAATTTGTATTTTTGGTTTAAAAATCTATCTATTACATAATTAGGCATAGTAACAAGACTGATAGATCATACAATAGTGAAGTACTTGAATCTGGATCTGTGCTTGCAATCAGGGCCACATCCACATGAGGCTTTTCTACTAACCTGACCGAACATACTTTTTCAATAAGGATCTAGAGCTAGATCCCTGCTCGAATCCACAAAAAATTTCACACAAAGCTTCCCTTCTACAATCTATTCATCGAACTTAAAGGAAATCTAGAGATTTATTTCATAGGACTCCAGTGCTGAACTGAAACTGAAATTTACAAAGAAAAAATTCTCGAAATGCTGAAGAAACAAAGGGATTCATAGTTGCTATGTGGAGACCAAAACTGAGCTTAGACCAATGATGAGTTACTACTGTCCTCTATTGCAACACCAAAGTGCTGATAATCAGATAACCTCCCAATGCTCTGTGCAAGAGGGAGATAATAGTGATGAGAATAGACCCATGCACCAATTATTTATTTAACAAATTCTATCCATCTTCTTGTGGATCAAAAACCTTAGATTCATCATGCCGTGGATTTGGGAGGATTGTGGTGATAGATATCCAATTGAGAGATATAATATCCATCCACAAAATGAGAGAAGGATAGCTTGAATAGAAAGAGTACAACTTAATAAATACCCAGGATGATTGAAGATCCCCACTATACATTGGGATAGACTTGGGAATTGAATTAAGGGTCGGTTCTGTTGAGGTTTTCCACTGGATTGGTAACATTCTCCATGATTATTGACTCCAGTATGGTGTCCCATGTCTCCTTGGACAGAATGACATCCACATGGATAGACAATGAGATTTTGGTGGAAATTTCCCAACTGGCTAGCCAATCAACTATCTTGTTTCCCTAGTTCCTAATGTGCATGAATCTAATATTTTGAAAACTGATTACTACCTTGGAGGTTGCTTGGTGGACGCTGTAGGGTTCCCAGGTTTGATGGTCGCCACACCAATCAGACAATATATCATTAACTTGGAGAAATTGGAGCCTCCTATCCCTTCTCTCTCTCTCTCTCTCTCTCTCTCTCTCTCTATATATATATATATATATATATATATATATAAAGTTGAGATCATGGTCAAGCTCACCTCTTTCGTAAAATATATTGGAAGTTGCAGAGGTTGTTTGCTCATGGGAAACTTCAATGAATAAGTCCACTTATCCATTGATTTGTATGGATTCAATACAAGGAAAACGTGAGCACAAAGAGATTGTCAAACATATGGGCAGTGTGAAATAAACTACTTTAGCTTGATTTAACAATTTACAAATAAAAAATAAATGTAAAACTTCAAACTTATGTTCCCTTGTTGAATAGTCCCCTTCATTGATGTTCAAGTTGAATGTATCCCATTTGAAATACGATTGGTGATGACTTCTGCTCTTTGGTCTTGTAAATGTTCTCTATTGGTTGGCATTTTGAGTTTCTAAACCACATGCTTATCAAGCTTATCCCAAAGAATGCAACTAGAATGTTGGTTTCCTAGTAGGGTATAGTTCTGGCGACTTGAGGATATTTTGAGAGATTATCTATGGTCAAAATATAGTGGGGAGCTTATCTGGCTTATGAGAAAGGTAAGATTCAAAACCACCAAGTATTTTTTTTTTTTTGGGGCTTTACTTATGTCAATGATACTAAACTTTGCTGATTCAAGTTAAACCTTTTGTTTTTATTAGGGAGATGTTGATGATGCTATTCCTATTTTTAAAAGAATTTATCCTCCAGAGAAATTGAAGACTGAATTGGAGAAAATTATGGATGCACCAATGACTAAATATGGTCCTGATGGAGTTCCAAAGGATGTAAGCATTGATGATATATTGGATTCAAAAGAGATGAGGCTAGCACTAATAGAAGGTGTTGGAATACATGAAAGTATTTTGCTATTGTATTAGACATGCTTTTCCTTTGTAGCATTTAAGGTGTCTTTTTTAGGATGAGTTATCATTTTCCATCCAATATGAAGGATTTAAAGTTTAAACCTGTGGGTTCATTAAAAGTTTGAAATGTTGCATTGAAGGAGTATTCTTATAGCTATTTATTTGAAGCTAATTTCAATAATAATACACCCTATATATCCATTTCATTTATGATATGTATGAAAAATAACTTTTCTTACTTTGTTCTTTGACTAGCTAGAAGGGTTTCTATGTTAACACCAATTATATTATTTCTGTTGGGATGAAAAATTAATTCCTTTTTAGTTACTTGTAATGCATGCATTGCTGTCATGAAAATCATGACCTTGCGAACAATAATGATTTTGGCTAGTCAGTGTTACTGATATGAATTGTATCCATCATATGTTTTAGTTCACTTGTGGTTAAGAATACTATTCAGTTATGTGGAATATCCTTGATGGCATTGAATTATATTTTTTGCTCATTTGGTGATTGTGTTGTTGGATGCATATTTTTCAATAGCTAGTGGGTATTAATACTGTGATGTATTACAACTCATCTATCATAGAACTGGAAGTATTTTCCTCTCATAGGACAACATTAATGCTGTCATTAGTTGTTGTCAGTTTTACTTTACCAACTGATCATAGGATATGTTTCCAGAATTGTCATGGTTGTTTAGAGGTTATTTAAACCAAATGAACACATATTCAAGAGTGTGCCCAACATTCAGAATTGCCTCAGGTGTATCCTAGCTCCAAGATCAAGCATCAAAACCTCATTTCCAGATTTTAAAAGAGAGACTTTGGGGGGTTGATAACAACATCACATGCAATATTCAATACAGATCTATGGAAAAGATCCTAACAAGTGGAAGACACTTATATTTCCATAAAGAGGCCAAGAACATTATTTTTAAGGCCTTTACTAAAGGGCTTATGTTGAAGTCAGGTGTAGTCCACTTCTGGTGGGGCCTGAATATTGGATTTATTCGATAAAAGAAGCAACCTCCATTGAATACCTCTATTCATGATAATAATGAATGTTGAGTCAAAAGTGCTATCACATAGCATTTTATCATCATCATTGGACAAGATCATGATGAACAGGTGATCTAAAAGCACGGCTGAAATTTGGGTCAGTTAGGTTACTTTGGGAGAGTTAAGCCATTAGGATTTAAGATTTTATGGAGTATTTTAGGATCCAAAAAGGAGACTCCATTATGATTCATGGATATGGTGGACATTTTCATCTTTGAAAAAGTATGAATATGTCATTTGAGTAGAGGCAACCACAGCTAGTTCTATTTGGCCATTCTGCAAGAAGTATTAGATTTAGGATGAGCAAATCCTAACTAGTTTATATTGTCCATCGGTCATCACCAACCAACATGAGTATTTTCCCATGGGATAAAGATAAAGATGGTTACATAAATATCATGGCATGAAGTTTCTCATACAAAAATCCATGATCATGATATTAATACTATATCTATTACAAAGGGAGAAGGAAACCATCGTTATGTTAGTAGAGCATATTTTTTTCCAGAGGTTGTTCCCGTTGTGTTAAATGAAGAAAACTAATCTTGGAATACTTTTTAACCTCACAAAATTTTCCATCATGGAAATAAACTGTTCTTTATATGCTGTAAAGATTATTACAAGTGGTTTACGAGGCACAATTATATTTCATCTTAGCACCTTCATTTTGAATGCCAAAACCTGCATTTGGATTTAGGATCCCAATTTGAGAACTTAGCTGTAGTGTACACGCAACTGAAAGCTACCAAGAAATACCTACAGATCTGAGTTATGCTGGCCAGTTTGTATGGATGACTAACCTGCACATTGGCAAAACAGATATTAATAATGATGATAAATATTCAAATCGATGTTGTCTAGGAGGATTAGTTATTTGAGATCTGAGCACTTATGTCTCGAACTGGATATCAACAGAATCACTACCAGAGTATTGGAGAAAAATAAATGTCATTGGTATATATGATGTGGAAACTCATGCAGTCACTCAAAGGTTAAGAGAATATGGATAGTGTAATTAGTACTGATTCTTCAAAATCTGTCATCTGATGATGAATTACTAAGTATGGTTCACTCATGGGACGTAGTAGGCGTGAATCTGATTTCGGGTGTCACTTTCTCTGAACCATATGAATAGAAAAATACAAGAAGTGAAAATGGAATTTTAACACTAACGCAAAATATTCTAACATATTGCAGATCATATGGCATTGTTATTAAGCACAATATACTAAGGCACATAGCTCCACATGGTTGTGAAATGACTATTATGTTGTCCACATATCTGTCTTCAAAAATTCTGGAACTGAATCCTAATGGTGTATTGTTCAGTGATGGACCCATCAACATGCAACAAGGCACATTTTAAAAAGTAACGAGCATGATTTGAAGGGCTAACAACAATCACACAGGAGGATGCATGTGTCACTTAGTTGTTATCTTGAGTTATCTTGCATGCAAGGAGGTGCAGTTAATAAGTTTCTATGCTATTTTTAGAATTCAAGATAACAACTAAGTGACACATACATTGTCCTCTTGGGTGATTGTTGTAAACCATTCAACGTGCAGTTAAAAAGTTTTTATGCTATCTTTAGAACAACAGATGGGTGTTGGGTTATCTCGAGTTACCATTCATGCAAAGGTACAGTTAAAGAGAAGTTACTTACCCATTATCAAACAACAAACTAATGGTTGGTGTGTGTGATAAACTCCAGCTCGCCCTCTTAAATCATAGGTGCATTTTCCAAATATAAACCTAGCTTCATATTTAATCATTGAAGTGTATTTTGAAGGTTCTATTTAGGTACAACTCATTCCTTCTCAGATATGCATGCAAACTCTTCAAGGAACCTCACAGATGTTTAATGAATTCATGTTCTAATCCATTAAAATTAATAGTGGTTACTTGGTGGTTACATCTAGTAAATGAAGCCCTAAAGGAGGGATTCTACAACCCATATTTTCATTTATTATAGGAAAACCAAATAAAAACTGAATGGTATAGCTATTCTAGATGTGGATCCTAGCAAAAGTGTTCTTTTTAAAGACTTCGTTGAACTTGTTATCTTCTCCTTCATCATATGCATGACCAAAAAGTGTACAAATAGGAGGTATAGGGTGAACCCTGGTCAGTAGATTTCAGTTGTTACTAGAATTCCGTGTTAAAATCAAGCTGCACTCACTATATAATAAAGAGGGTGTACTCCTAAAAACTCAGTTTTAAAACCATGCATAAGTGGACCTAAGCAAGAGTAAATGAAATTTTTTATAGAATACAATGACTAAACAATTCATTTTCTCTCAGATCCATACACAAGCATTTAAATACAAGGCACAATGACTTAGGTTAAGGGAAGCCTATAAATTAATGTTCAAGGCTAATTGTATAGCTCGAAATTTTCAGAGACCACTTATTGTATTTCTAGATTGACAGTAAATAAAGCTTTTTCATTACTCCACCATTTCTTTTTTGTTCTGATGTGTGCTTATATGCTTGGATCATATGTGTTTGATTAATTTTTCGTGCAAGTTGATAGGTTAATTGTCAGATTGGATGATTGTATCACTGATTTGTATCAATTATTGATCCTTTTCGACCTTCAATACTTCCTGCTCATTCATAAATGGTTATTAGGTCAGTATACATGTACCCAAGGTAACCACACTCTAACTAAACTAAAGTAAAGAAAATTAAGTTCCACCTCCAGCTAGTGCATCCGGGTTTGTTCCTATTTAAAAAGGACAGTAAGTTCCACCTCCAGCTGGTCACCTCAATCCCCAATTAGTTCCCAAATGTACTTAGGAACTAAATATAGGTGGGAGAGGGAAAATGAAGACGTTCATCCGACAAGCCTATGGGGAAAAGAAAGGGAGTAGATGCCAAGCCAATCCTATTACCCCAAATGTACTCAAGCTCATAAATTATCGTAGGATGATTTGCATCCTTTTCTAGTTTGTGACAGGGTTGTATAATTGAGAAGGATTGGGTGGAGTAGAGAGCTCTTGTTGGAGAGGGATCTTTTTGACTCATCCATATTTCTCATCTGACCCAAAGAAAACATGGAAGAAGCATATTCAAGGCAATTACATGTTTTGAGTGGGAAATCAAATTCACTTTTATAGGGTTCGTTAAGGAAAACACTGCAATTATGGAGGATACCAATGAAAATATTGACATATTGAGCCAACTATTAAAATATAAAATTGAATAAGATGATAAAAAATGGGACTTGGTAATGAGAATGGTGAAGTAAATGAAGGTTGCAATGCAACAACCAAGTAAGACAACAAAAAAATGAGTAGGATAATAAAAATGAGTGTTAGCAATGGTAATGATAATGGCAATAGTGTATTAGGATTCCCTATAGTTATGGGAATATAGGGATACAAGAGGCCATTGTTTCCCAAAACCATCAAAAGGATCAGGGTCCATAACCAATGAGGCATTGACATCTAACTGTTTGTCTAAGGAATCATTGGTATCCACCTAAACAAAATCTAGAGACTTGCTAGTTACCTCCAGATCGTTACCAGCTACATAATCCATTTCTTTGTAAGGAAGTAAAAATACCTTTGAATCCCAAACCACAAGAAGAGGAGACTCTGTTTGAAATTCATCAGTCCGACTTAAATCAGATTCAGGAATAAAAATTTCTACATAATGATTCTCAACTTGCTGCACATTTTCCAATGTATCAAAAGGACCTTGTCCTTGACATAAAATATCCTTAGATCCAGTGTGGATCCAAGATAATCCATCCATCTAGTATATTCTTGTTAACCAGATCCATTCCATCCTGTATCTTCTTATGGAACAAATTCATTCCAATCAGTATCTTCATTCAAAGTAGGTCCATATGCAACTTTTCCTTCCAATGGAGAAGGCTCAATTGATAATTTTTCTTCTGTTTCAGTAGTTTTGTTATGCACAATAGTTGGAGAGGTTTCCTGAGAGGTTATATATACCAAATACTTGAATTAAACATTATGAAACACATCCCTACTATCCTTCCTAAAAAATGCTTGAAATAAGTGTAAAATATTAAATATAGAATCTGATTTATTTCAAGAATATGGAAACACATGAGATTGTGCACTTTCTATAAGTATTAGTCATGGTAGCATTACTTTTGTGTAATGAAATCACAATCGAATAACATGATCAAACCATATTTGAAACTTGTTGATGAAACAATTTGCCACATAAATATGATTTCTCAAACCATTATTCATTCAAAATCTAAATCACTATAATGCAGTCCCAACAAATTTCAACAATAAGTTAATAACATAGATATCTGGATCAATGCATTTTGCAGATATTTTAACAACTTTGCATCTTAGATGTTACACAATTCTACTTTTACAACTTAAATTGACATGTGGTGCATAACCCTACTACCAATTGATTTAAACGTTTTCTACTCAATTCCCAATGAGAGTAAATTCAAATTTATTTCAAGGTAGATTTAACTTGATCTCTCCATCTAATGTTAGTGGGACTATTCATTACCTTAAATAACAAACAAATAATTAATATAAAAATTGATTGGACTATTTATTATTTTCACATCTGAAAATTATGAATTAAAATGGTCTAAATGTATTTTGAAGCTGCTAAAACTTAAAAGACTTCAAACATTATCAGATCCAACTAACAATTTACGATGATAATTTTAATTTAGTACTAACTTTTACATAACATATCAAGAAAGAACAATGAAATTCATAAAGTTTCTAAGACTGCTAGAAAGAAAGAAGGATATGATATCGATTCCCAACAAGAAAGCAAAACTTCACAACAGAGTTACCAAAAGTTCTACGGGTTTCATGAAATGGTCATGAAGCACATCCAATGCAAGAAAATTCTGTATAATCGAATTGAAAAAACAAGTATTACCCAGATTCATAAGACTTCTAACTATATGGCTGCTGATCCTATTGCATATACCATCCGTTTCATCTGAACTCTGTGATGCAACTTTCCCGACGAGCCCCAAAACATCTTCCTCATCCCTAAACCCAATATCATTATCAACTTGTGATTGATTCAATAGTTTCTCCTGCACCAACTTAAGGGCTTGCATCTGCAAAATTTGATAGCCATCTTGAACTTCACCCTGTAGCGCTACAGAACTGTATTGATCAATGGTTTGGGAAGGAAAACACCAACAATGGAGCTTTTCATTTCATTGCAAATCATAAGGGTGATGTGTATAGAGCCAATGCTTCCAAGCATTCCCATCAATATCCATTTATTCTTCATAATTCCCACAACCCATATTGGCACAATCCAAACAAACCCAAATGCTTCCTGATGAAAATTAGTTGGGCACTGTCTTGTTTTTTCCAGGTTTACCTTTCCTTTATTTTCCTTCTTCCCTCCACCACTCTTCAAACATCCCTGTTGGGCTATAGGGAAGACCCAGGTTTAATTCTTTTATGTCGCACCAACAAAAGACCCACAGTTTTGGCCCTTTTGGCAACAACCTGCGCGCAGGTTGCAGTCTCACTTGAAACAGCTACGGGGTGCCGCAGAATCAGGTTTCTGCAAGCAGAGAGGGATATTACTGTACCTTAGCCTTTAATAACGTATTAATCAACAATTACACAGCTTTGTCATTCACTCATATACAACTTCGCAGATAGATAGACAACCGTGACTTGCTTAACCCACTACAGGGAATTCACAGCGAAGCTTGTTATTAGCAGTGATCTAAGTTATCAAATGTATACAGTTATTAATGCATAAAAGACAACAGAAAGAGAAACAACACAAGAAACCACAAAACCGGATATAACGTGGTTCACCCCCAGTGTAGGGGTTACGTCCACAAACTGTGTTTTATTCAACTTGCTACAAAACCACAGTTTGATCTGCGCACTCAACTGCAGATCCCTTCAGTCCTTAAAAGCCGTGCACACAGCAGTAGGCCTATGCGCACACAGCTGCAGATCTTTCCTTAATCTTCTTACAAAAACCCTCTGGACACACAGCTGCAGAGGTCGTCCATGCACACAGCTGGGACTTAACCTTTCCTTACATAATCAGCCTTAGCTTCGCCTTTCTTTCTTTACATCAAAATCCTAACCTCTCTTATTTACCCAAGTGCCTATTTATATCGCACTATTTACAAAAACATGGATTCAAACCATGGGCACCCCAAAACCCTAAACCCTGGTCTTAAGCTGCGGGTTTATTACAATAGAGGACTTTGACTCAACCCCTGACACCCCTAAGACTATTTTGAGTCAAAACCCACAGAGTTACCCATCTTAAGGACCGTTGAGGTGTGCGCCCCAACAGGCCCCTAAGACTCACCAGTGTCCCGTCCCGGGGCACTTATCTGCTTGGCTGGTGGTAAAATTTACTTGGTGAAGACATTGTGCACTGGTTCCTAGAGTCCTTCCTGCTGGTTGTCGGCTGCCTGCTTCTTTCCTTTTTGATATTTATGCTGAGCAAGGCCTTGTGGATCCATCTACACCCCCATCCTTTGTTCGGGTTGGCGACACTTAACCATCCACAGCTTGGGGTCCCCTGGAATTGCGTGTCACGTTGCATAAGACACATAGTTGCCATGGTTCTGCTATGCCAGAATATTTCAGGGAGGGGCTCCCCAGAGTTGTTTGGCGAGGTCTTATGGCCTACGTTGCTCCACGTTAGAGCGAATTTGTGCCTGCCTTCGCCTGATTTAGAGTGAACTTCTGCTTGCCGGTATACCTAAGTCGAATACGACTGTACTGGTGGATTACTCAAAAGGTTCTGCAGACCTCTCTCTCTGAATTCTCGTACTAGCTCATGGACTTCACGATTGTTTGACATGGCTCCAGTCGAGCAAACTACAAGAAGTGATTTAAGGAAAATTTCACAAGCCAATGTAGCTTACTTATAGAATTCCGGTACAAGAACTGTCGACATAGTGTATTAATGACACCAAATCTGCTTGAATGCCAAGAATCTCACCACACTCGGCCTCATATTTTCCCAAAATATCATAATTACAGGTATTGAGAGTAGCTCACGTGCCGCTGCCGCCAATTTCCTTTTGTCCCATCCATCACATTCTACGCTGCGACACAGTTGGAACCTACGACACAACGACCACCTGCCACTTTGACACAGTATGACCCTGCGACCCCTGACCAACCTTGGACTTTCCATACGTCATCCTTTAGACTGCGACATTCCCTAGTGTTACGAGCAGCTTCTATTATGGTCCAGTACCCAATTTCAGCTGTTCTGGGTACGTAGACTTTTCTCTCTTGGTGCTACCTCTGAATCTGAGTACCTGGCCTGTCCCTGTACTTTTTTAGATGACTCCCATTTATCATAGAAGGGAAAAGTTATCCATTTAACTTAGCGAGCTGGACTGCGCCCCCATCAGTAACTTTCTGTACTGTATATGGTCCCTTCCAATGTGTCTTGAACTTTCCTAGGAACTTCATGAATTTGCT
Organism: Pseudotsuga menziesii; assembly: GCA_001517045.1. NCBI lineage: Eukaryota > Viridiplantae > Streptophyta > Pinopsida > Pinales > Pinaceae > Pseudotsuga > Pseudotsuga menziesii. Next base: position 821,719 of record LPNX010984980.1, read on the forward strand.
GTCATAGAGGAACACAAGATCACCCTGCTGGAATTGTTTCTTCTTGATGTGTCTGTCATGCCACGCTTTTTCTCGAGCTTTCTGCACCTGTTGCTGGAAACCTGCAATAAATCTATCTTCTTCGAGTTCTAATATCTGTTTCAGTCTCTCTGTCATTATGGCTGGGTCATCCATCTCAGTGAAAGCAGATATTCTGAGGCTGGGAACAATGTATTCCATGGGCATGATGGCTTCTTTCCCATAAACCAGTCGGAAAGGTGTATGGCCTGTCAAATTTTTGCAAGTAGTTCTATAAGCCCATAGCACTGCTGGAATTCGAAGGTCCCAATCATTTCTGTTAGCATTACAAATATTTGTCAAAGCATGCTCAAGGATCTTATTAAAAGCTTCGACAGTCCCATTTGCTTGTGGATGATAGGTTGTACTTTTCTGATGGTAGACTTGAAATTCTTCAGTGAGTACTTCAATAGTTTTATTTAAGAAATGTGATCCTTGATCACTCATAAGGACGTGAGGACACCCAAACCTGGACAAGATGTGCTCGAAGATGAATTGCGCAGCTGTAGCAACGCTACAGTTCTTGACTAGTTGGGCTTCAGTCCAACGGGTAAGGTAGTCCATTGCTGTAATAATATATCTCGCGCCGGACCTCTTCGCAGGGGGGTTGATAGGGCTGACAAAGTCAATAGCCCATTTGTCAAATGCTTGTAAGGTTACCTAGGGAACTAGGGGCATTTCATCCCGCTTGGAGGGTTTGCCTGTCCTCTGACAGACGTCACAGCTGTGGCAATATTCTCTTGCATCCTTGTGAAATGTGGGCCACCATAAGCCAGCTGTCAGAATATTCTAGGCGGTAGATTTCCTTGCATAATGACCTCCTGCTGCGCCAGAATGGGCCTCGGCTAGAATCAGTGGCCTTTCATGCTCCAAGACACACCTGCACAGTATTTGATCTGGTCCCATCTTGTACAGCTGGCTTGCTATTAAGGTGAAGTCCGCTGCTCGCACTACCAACTGCTTCTTCTGTTGTGTTGTCATTTCAGCAGGTGGAAACCCTGTAGACAAATACTGAGCAATATCCTGGAAGTATTCATCGACTATCTGGATGGAAAACAGCTATTCGTCAGGGAGGCCCTCATCCAAACTGGTGGGTTCTTTGCCCGACTTGAGCCTCGACAAGTGGTCAGGTCCTAGGTTCAGTCTCCCTGGCTTAACTATGATTTCGAAGTCATATTCTTGGAACAGAATCAGCCATCTGCATATTCTTCCTCCTAGCACAGGCTTGTTAACCAAATATTTCAAAGCAGAATGATCTGTAAACATCTTAAAGTGATATCCTAATAGATAATGCCGAAACTTCTGTAGTGCATACACCATAGCGAGGCCTTCCCACTCTGTTGTAGTATAATTTTTCTTTGCAGTGGATAATTTTCTACTGGCAAAATAAATAGGGTGGTCGATCTGACCTGCGCTTGGTTGAGCCAATACCACCCCCAGAGCAATGGAGGATGCATCGACATGCACATGAAACTCTTTTTTCCAGTCAGGAAATACTAGAATAGGGGCAGTGACCATCTTTTGCTTCAAAATATCTAGGCTTGCTTGGCACTCCGGTGTCCATTCAAACTTAATATCTTTCTTCAGCTGCCTTTCCATCGGAGCAGTAATCTGAGCATATCCTTGGATGAATTTCCTGTAGTAACCAGTGTGACCGAGTGTCGTGCGAAGCTGTTTGACGGACTTCGGGGGTGGTAGGTTTACAATGATAGCTATCTTCGCAGGATCCATCATCAATCCCTGCTTACAGACAATGTGACCAAGCAGAATTACAAAAGGGGCACAAAAGATACACTTTTTTAGATTCAAGGCAATCTGGTGCTGTCTACACTTGTTCAACATAAGTCTCAAACTAGTGAGATGGTCTTTTACTAGCCCAAAAATATTCCAATCGTCAAAATAAACTTCTAAGAATTTATGTATATATTCCTTAAATGCAGAGATGACGACTCTAGAAAATATAGCAGGTGCATTCTTTAGCCCAAAGGGCATGACAGTATACTGAAAGGATCCCATTTCGGTAGCAAATGTTGTCTTATGTCGGTCTTCTGGAGCAATTCGGATCTGATGGTAGCCAGAAAACCCATCAGTAAAAGAGTAGACTTCTTGACCTCCAACATTGTCAAGTACTTCATCTGTAAAGGGGGTAGGAAAGGGATCATGCAGACAGGCATCATTTAATTTCCTTAGGTCGACGCAGATTTGGATTTCTCCCTTAGTCTTCTTCTCCTGCACCACCATAGGGCTGACCCACTCAGATTCCTCAACCGGCTCGATTATTCCTGCAGCAAGCATCTTCTCCAGCTCCACCTTAACCTTTTCTTTATACTTCGGATTCAACCTATAAGGACGTTGCTTCACAGGCTTCGCATCAGGTTTCCAAGGGATCTTCATGACGCCGATATCACCCAGGATACCCTTCATTTCAGAGAACTTTGTCGAAAAGAGGTCCTGATACTCGTGGAGGAGTTGGGTTACCTTGCTGACCATTTCATCATCCCAATAGTCGCCAATGGTAGCCAACTTAGGCTGTTCTTCGGATCCAATGTTGACTGTGCGCGTCTTTAGGGGCTAAGTCACTTCCGGGGCTTCGACTGCTGGTCCAGACACATCGCAGCATCCTTCTGACTCAAGGATAGCGATATTGCGTGGGTCCTCATCCTCCTCAATGGTGAAGTTGTAACATTCTACAGCATGGGATTCCTGCGCTATCCAATCAGGTCGACGTTCTACGAGTTCTCGGTCATCAAAGACCTTGGTATGGAGTATCCTGATAGCTGCATCTAGAGCTGGGCAGACATCATTAGTAGAAAAAGTATTTATAAAATTATGGGCAAGACAGTCCCAACTTACAGTATCTAGGCGGAGCTCAGCGTCCTCGTACCAGTTCTTAGCTATTGGGTCCAGTGTATGGATGAATCTATGTGGCCATTCATCCTGAGGTACATACTTCCACGCCTCATAGCATTTTGCCAAATGTTCTTGGGGACTAGATTTTCCATCAAACTTGCTTCGTGCTTGCTTCACACCTCCTCAGGCTGGTCCTTAAATCTTAGGCGAAGGAGCCTCTGACAGTCTTCCCAGCTAGGAATCTGCGGCTTATGGCTATTCCACCATCTAGCTGCTGTGACTCTGAGTGCTGACTCCAGAGAGGTCATTTTCTGTGACTCAAGTATCTGGCCTGAGAATTGTACGATAAATGGGTCAGGGTCTGTCAAACCATCAAAAGTAGGTAGAGCGCTTGGTTGTGAACTGAGCCATCTGAGGGATTTATTAGGACTGGTACTTCTGTGCCCATGGAGCTCATATAATTGGTTCTGCCAGCTTTCTAAGTCGTCCTCAGAGTGGGTCATACAGGAGCTACCAGACTCCCAACCCACAGCAGGAGGGTCCTCAGAAGCTTCTTCCTGCGTGGTAATATTGTAGATGGTTGCCGAAGCATTCTGATCCTCGTCTTGTAGTGGTTCTGTATACCGTTCCCCTTGTGAGGGATCCAGGGGTAGGATGACCCTCACGTCTCTCCCTTCAAAGATCATCTGTCTCTTCTTTAGGTTAATAACTACAGCATTTTCCATTGCCCATTCAATTCCTAACAAGTCCAGGTAGGGATTGTTGTCATCAATGATCTCAATTACTTCGAAGCCCATGACAGTACTGACCCCAACAATATCTATTTGGACACTCAGGAATATTCCTAGAGGCATGATCCTTTTCTGATTGGCTAATCTCAACTGGATAGGGGACTAGGCGAGGTTGGGTTTTCCCATTTGTTCCCAGGTTTGTTTAGTTAACACATTTACGTCGGACCCTAAGTCCAAGATAACATCAGTCATATCGTATGCTCCTATCTGAGCATTCAATCTCATTTCCCTGCCGGTTCTGCTGACTCTATGAACAGTTTTGTCCTGACCAGAACTTTGCTGAGGGCTGCATGAAGCAATGACTTTCTGTAACTCAGTTAGAGCATCTTGATCTCTCAAAAGTTTGAGGCAACTCTGTAAAAAGGAGGATGGGGTACTTACGTTATCCAGCGGGGCTTCCTGGGGCCGCGACGATAGTTGCTGTGGTTGCGCAGGTGCAACGGATGAACTAGGGCCAGCAAAATATTTCTTGAATTCCATAAATGTCTCTCTTTCTCTTGTGATATCAAATGCTGGGATTTTTGCAGGAGCCTTACGAACCCAAGCGTCGGCAGGCTCTGTTTCTGTATTCTGTAGGTGTGTCATAGCTCCACTCCATGTGACAACATTGACGGTTGCGGCAGGTCTGGGCTCAACTGAAATCATCTGGATGTTCGGCGTAGGGGTACTCTGTCGTGCCTGAATCTTAGCTATGAGCTGTGGGCACTGCTCAATCACATGATCGACTGCGCGGCAGTACCGACATGTCGTAGTGGGGTTCCGACAGTCGCGAGCCAAATGCCCAGCTTGGTTACAATTGTAACACACCAACTGGCCTCGGCCTCTTCCGGCCATACCACCACGGCCGCCAGAAGAACCTCTACACGAGGCACCCCCTTGGTAACCATAGCTATCATTACTTGGGCCATCATTGTGCACCCGGTAGGCGTCATAGGTGCGGCACTCATCCTCATTATGACCTACATACTTGTAGAAATTACAGTAGGGGTTCTTAGGTCCTTGTCCATACCTTTGCAGCAGGTAACAGTTCTCGGGCCGGTGCTGACCTGTCGTTCTGTAGAGCTCACAATATAGGACTTATGGTGGAAATGGGTTCGGTGCTCCTGTATGCAGGTACTTGCTTACCAGAGGGCACCGTTCCTTGTCGTGACCTTCGGTTTGAAATTTCGTACACCAAACCTCTTCGCGAGCGGGTTTCCCCTTCTTCATCTCACGAAGTTCCAGGGCCATCGCTGCTAGTTGCACTTGGATTTGAGCAATACCAGAATCATCTCCGACGGGAGCAGTCTCTAGCTTCATTGCGATTTCTAGAGCCTCTTGCTGGTCACCAACCTTTTGTTGCATGAGGGGAATTCTGATATGTGGTAATAATGCTGCAATAAACCATTCCTTGTGCTATACAGGACTAATGGTAGAGCTGACTTGGTCCAGTAGAACTTTGAATCTCTGGTCAAAGTCCCACATTGATTCACCGCGCCGTTGTTGAATCTCTTTGAGTTCAGTGATGCTCTGTGATTCTGATTTAGGCTTCTTAAATTCTTTGGTTATGGCTGCCTTAATCTCATCTAACGTAGGGCTTTGAGTACTGGAGAATTTCATGAACCAGGCAAAGCCCGGTCCCGGAAAGAAGTAATGAGCTACGCGGCTCTCACATCCGGGTCTATAATTTTCTTCGCATTCCATACTGCTTCACATAAAAACCATAACTGTTCCGGGTCCTCTGATCCCATGCCTTTGAAGATGGGGAGCTTAATTTCATCAACTAGGTGGGCCATGGGGGTTCTAGGAGGGATGGGAGAGGGACCGGATGTCGATGAGGGGGGGTTTATAGGGGCAGATTGACCTGTGGCCGGAATACTCGAACTTGGTTGACTGTCAGACTGCGATGGAATTTCAGGGGTAACAGAGCTTCGCTGCGGGGTGACTGGAGGGTTGCCAACCGAAGGGTTTTCGTCAGAATCTAACTCTTCAGGATTTACAGGGGAAGACGCGGTAGCCTGTACTAAGGAATAGGAGTCAAAATCTCTTTTGTACCTTTTTCCACTTCGCAGCAAACCACTTTGCTCGTCGAAGGTATTATCACTTGCAAACATATGTTAGCACTACTAAGCTAGCAGTCTGATTCAAACAACAATATACCCTTTTCAGCCAACAGTATTTTAATCCTCAAGCTTAATGAATTCAAAAACTTACCACGGGGGCCTTTGAAGAACTACCGTTCAGCTTCGCTGAAGGAGGTACTTGAGTCAATGGCAAACTCTGTCACGAAGGTTTCCAATGTTCGCGTCGTCCAGAAATCAACAGCGCGGGATACCTCGTTGTTCATGTGTTGCACAAGATTGACCCTTGTGGGGGTCCACGTGGGAACCCGACGAGCTTGGAAGTTCGTCCTTCTCTCTGTTAACCTAGACAACTGCTGGTACAACTCTATGTAGATACTACCAAATAAAATTTCATAAGAATCACAAAAAACATACCTTTGTAAAAAGTCACATGCACTACAACACGGATTTGTGTTCTCTTGTTGCGCGAATTGCAGACAAGTCTCAGCAAACCAATCACCGATTTCTGTCACAGAGGGCCTCCATAACATAGCCCTCGAGGTACGACGTAAACCCCTCTTGAGCAGATACTGAGTTCAACCGGCAACGGAACCAATTTGTTGGGCTATAGGGCAGACCCGGGTTTAAACCTTTTATGTCGCACCAACAAAAGACCCACAGTGTTGGCCCTTTCGGCAACAACCTGCGCGCAAGTTGCAGTCTCACCCGAAACAGCTATGGGGTGCCGCAGAATCAGGTTTCTGCAAGCAGAGAGGGATATTACTGTACCTTAGCCTTTAATAACGTATTAATCAACAATTACACAGCTTTGTCATTCACTCATATACAACTTCGTAGATAGATAGACAACCGTTACTTGCTTAACCCACTACAGGGAATTCATAGCGAAGCTTGTTATTAGCAGTGATCTAAGTTATCAAATGTATACAGTTATTAATGCATAAAAGACAACAAAAAGAGAAACAACACAAGAAACCACAACACCGGATATAATGTGGTTCACCCCCAGTGTAGGGGTTACGTCCACAAACTGTGTTTTATTCAACTTGCTACAAAACCACAGTTTGATCTGCGCACTCAGTTGCAGATCCCTTCAGTCCTTAAAAGCCGCGCACACAGTAGCAGGCCTCTATGCACACAGCTGCAGATCTTTCCTTAATCTTCTTACAAAAACCCTCTGCACACACAGCTGCAGAGGTCGTCCATGCACACAGCTGGGACTTAACCTTTCCTTACATAATCAGCCTTAGCTTCGCCTTTCTTTCTTTACATCAAAAGCCTAACCTCTCTTATTTACCCAAGTGCCTATTTATATCGCACTATTTACAAAAACATGGATTCAAACCATGGGCACCCCAAAACCCTAAACCCTGGTCTTAAGCCGCGGGTGTATTACAATAGAGGACTTTGACTCAACCCCCGACACCACTAAGACTATTTTGAGTCAAAACCCGCGGAGTTAACCATCTTAAGGACCGTTGAGGTGTGCACCCCAACAATCCCTGACATTGTAAAACTGATGACTTTGTAAGCTGGGTTTTCAGTTTATCCATTTGAATGACCTTATACAAATGTTTACAACCTATGTCTGAGGTTATATTTTCCTTGACTTCAGTCTTCTATGTTGGAGTGATATTGGATGGGGCTTCTTAACCCTTTTCCTAGATCCACTGTGGGTCTTCCTCTTGGATTTATTCCCCATGTATGCCTATGTATATGTATTACTATAGGGTTATCAATCATTGTAACCATTCAGAGGTATGTAACAACCAAATAAATCATTTCCCCTTGCCAACTTAGTATTTCATTTAGTTGGAATCAAGGGAAAGAAATGCAAACAGATTAAAAAACAATGATGTAAAGAGTAGAAATCCTCATAATCATTAATACTTACCTCTTGATTGACACAGATGAGAATCAACGAGTTGAGATCATTGAGCAATGATTTTTGGTTGTTCGGTATCCTCCACCATTGAGTTCTGATATGAAATTGAAAGGCCTTAGCAAGATCTTTAGAGCCGGTGAGCATGGATTTGGAAAAATTATGCACTCATTCCCTAGGTAATGGATTTGGAAAAATGATGTGCTCATTGCCCGCATAATTGATTTACCAAGACCTACCTTTCTAGGAACAATTGTTTAGAATGGGGTTTAGAAAAGAGTTTACAAAAGGTACATGTATGAAAGGTTTTTCTAGTTGGCAATATGTTGTAGATGTGAACACCAAAACATGGAAGACTTTGTTTAATTTTTCATATGATTTTGGTTTGTTACAAATTAGGTATTTCAAGAATTTGTCACATGAACTAAGTATTTGTCATTTTGTTATTCAATAATTTCATAATTTTATCTTACTTAACAAATTTTATAAGCTTAATAGCACATTCCAAATCTTATTTGGTGTGATTGATGAACTTATTTGGATGCACAAGATAATGTTTTTTAGATCATTTTCCTTCCGAGACAAGTTGGATATTGGACATTAAGTCCATGATAAAGCATAATAAATAACTCCTTAATGTTGTCAACAAAAGAACATTAGCATAGTTGCACATGAGATATGACATTGTCTGACCATAGTGATTGTAGTGACTATAGTGACCATAATGGCCATAGTGACTATCTATATTGCCCAAAATAGTGACAAATAGTTTGATGACAAACTCCCAATCCAACTCTTAATGGTGGGTATGGCATAACTCCAAGGAATTAAACATGTGATACAAACTAAATTCTTGGGAATAAATCGTGGGATTCCTATTAAACCTAGATGGCTTTAACATAAGGGAAAAGTGTAAAATTTTGCATGATGAAACATTTATGGTAGAGATTCAAAGAGAGACATATTATAAATGCTAATCCTAAGATCACATGGCTATTCGTATGCATAAACACAATAATTTCACAAACAAATCATATACAAAATTTAAATAAGTGCTAGGGCAGTCATCTTTTGAATAAAATATTCCAATAAATTGTTGAAAGAGAGGTACACACAACCCAACCTTAGGAAAGCTTGTAATCATTATTCTCTCAATGAAGCTTCCACCCCTAAGTTGGGGCTATAACATCGCAAGGACGAGGCTTCAAGTTCACACTCCAAGGCATATCTGTGGTAGTCTCCATAGTCTGAAAATGACAATCTTCACAAGGTTGTACCCTCCTTTTGGTCTCTCCTCTCTTCCCCCCTTCAAATTTTGTTCTAATGAATAATAATCCCCTCCATGAGTAATCCCCCTTTAATGCATAGTCAACTTTGGGTTTTATGGCCTATATGCATATGTCCAGGGCCTTAGAGGTTGAAGTTGCAAGAAATCAAGTTCTTGAGGAGAGGACATCCAAAGTGCTTCTTAAGAAAGAAATTGACTGGAAGATTAAAAGTAGAACTAGTTGGATTGATACCGGGGATCATAATACAATTTTTTTTCATAGATTTGGAAACTATCGCAAAATATTGAAGACAATTTGGAGATTAAAAGATCTTGCAAGGGTAATTTTAATTTGCAATTTGGAGATTAAAATATCTTGAAAATTTGAATGTAATGCGATTAAACAAGGATACACATACATAGTCTCAAACTAGAAGGCTTGGGCACCAAACACTACAAGGATAATGTGCTAATTAGGGATTACATATTTTAATTGAATGATGCATTGAAGGTGAAGAGTCTGCACTCAACTGTTGGTTGAGGCCCAATCAAGTGCAAGTAAACAAGAACCTAAACAAGAACTTCACCAAAGGCCTTTAATGACATAACTCCACTATTGTGGAAATGTATAACGGAATAATTGAGAAATATAGAGAAGCACAAGTATAAGGATTAATGTATATTTAGGGGTGGGAATTGGCCTGATCTAAACCATGGTTTGGGGTCAAACATTAGGGATTAGACCCTAATTTTTGCTTGTTCATGCGCCATGTGTAAGGCCCTATGACACTGTATATCCCCTATGAAGGAATATTTTTCCTATTAAACATATATAGAACCCTTTTACAATTTAGTGCATAATAGAAAGGAATGATAATACCCTAACCATGGTCCATGGAAGAAAAACTAGGGAATTAGGATATAGCTATTGATTTCAATTCTCATGAACAATATGTAGGGCCTTGAGATACCAAATATAACCTAATATAGTACAAGGATGATTTTGTGTAAAAGTAGTTGTTATAGCTCAAAATGACACATCTCTGCCTGTGACCACTTTTTCATGATTTCGTCGCATGTCGGCACTTCATGAAAGTCACTGAAAAAACACCTATATTGGAGGACCCATATCTTGAGTTCTGTAACTCCGTTTGACCTCATTTCTACACCGTTGGAAAGGTATTTTAGTTAGCTAAAACTTTCTAGAAGACACGAAAGTCTGAAAATGCCCAAAAATACCTTAAAAATGCGTTTTTTTGTGTATGCGCTACTCTCCTTATGTGCAACCCGCGCATCATGCGCGACTCTTGTGTTTTGCAAGTCGCGTATGCATATATTCGCGGGTTGCTCTTGTGTAAACTTGTGTATCATGCGCGGGTTGCTCTCCTTCATAGTCGCGCATCTGTTTCTCAACATTAAAACATAAAAACACGCCTTTTTGAGTTAGTTTGGGTAGTTATACAACTGACTCCTTCAGTTGTAACCACTTTGGCNACGCGTTTTTTTGTGTATGCGCTACTCTCCTTATGTGCAACCCGCGCATCATGCGCGACTCTTGTGTTTTGCAAGTCACGCATGCATATATTCGCGGGTTGCTCTTGTGTAAACTTGCGTATCATGCGCGGGTTTCTCTCCTTCATAGTCGCGCATCTGTTTCTCAACATTAAAACATAAAAACATGCCTTTTTGAGTTAGTTTGGGTAGTTATACAACTGACTCCTTCAGTTGTAACCACTTTGGCTTCGCCCCTAACTTTTCTTCATCATATAAATAGAGATAGGGAGGTTCATGAAAAGGGGACTTGGAATTTCTGCATTGTTATGCTGGAGGAATCGGGACTCTCTTTGCCCACACCTTTGCCCTGGAGGTCTTCCCCTTGTGTTGCAGAGCTTGGAGGCTGAGTTCTTTGGAGAAGAGAAGCAGCTGATCCAGATCAAGGTTTCGTGAGGTGCCAACTTGAAGAGAAGGTATACTTGTACTTGTTTTCAAGATTAATAAAGATGTGATGTCCTTCTTCTTCCCAAATCATTGTTCAATGTGTGATTGAATCTCTGTTTCTGATCATATGATGATATTCAGATCATTTGTTTATGTTTATTTGATTATCATTGTCTTATATGTGGTCATAATGGTTTGAGGAAGGTATAATTTGTTTTGCAGGTCTCTTGGAGCGAGAGGAGCAAGAAGAGGATTGAAGAGAAAGCTTGGACCAGCCTTCAGTTAATCAGGTGTGGATCTTTCTCATCTCTGAAACTTGCTGTTATATACTTGCTGAACATTGTGCATCTCTCTTTCAACCCCAGTACGTTGATGGCCTCTTAAACCCTAGCCATAGGACACTTTCCTTTACAACAAAACTGGCGACTCCCCTGGGGACTAGCCTTGTCTGTTTGGGGTTTTTCTCTTGATTTCTTTCAGCTTTTGCATTGTTTCAGGTCCTTCTTGCCACTTAGGAACATTTTTTAAGTTTGATTGCATTCCTCCCCTGCCTTCTTAAGGCAGTTTTTCTACCTTTGTTTGTGATTTTTACACCTATGCGCGGGTTGTCCTTCTAGACAGTCGCGCATACAAGTTTTCATGCGCGGGTTGTTCTACTGAACAGTCGCGCATCATTCGCGACTTGCCCTTATAGACAGTCACGCATATACCTGGAAGTTAGGATTTTTTAAGTCAGTTTTTGCTTGTTCCCTTCTTCGGGTAATCCCTGTTTGTGAGTGGTGTCTCTTTATGAATGTTGTGTAGCTTGTCTGAAGACTGTTTGTGGTCACCCTACCTGCCTTTTTCAAAAGCCTTTGAGTCTTTTTGCTTGGAGTAATTCTTGCTTGTCTGCTTTATTAGATCCAAGTTTGCTCAAAGCACAGTGCATTTCTTGGTGCATGGTAGGTCTGTTAAGGTCTTCTGTGGGTGCATGAATCCAGGGAGTTTGTGTCATTCCGTTTGCTGTTCTTTATCTATGTGGTGAGCCCCTTTATAGCATTAGGATTTTCTCTTTGCTCTTTCACCTGTCTCCTTTGATTGGTTTGTTTTTGGCTTATGTTTCTGATCAGCCTCTGTTAATGGCCTTTGTTTGATTTCAGAAGCTTGTGGGTATTGTTTTCCTCCTTCTTTTGTTGGTTTACCTTACCTTGCCAAAGTTGTTGACTTGTCTCTTATACAAGCCTTCCTCCCAAGTAAAGTTTATGCTGACTTTAGTTCTTTCTAGAGTTTGTTGGGTGGTTGCATAGCAAAGTTCCTTTTGCTTTGTTCTTTTTATCTGCTTGCTTTGCTTTGTAGGTAGTTTTTCTTTTGCATTTTATAAAAGAAAATTAAAAAGAACTTCTTTCATTGCTTTTCCCCCTACCTCTTTCTTTGGTTTGACCTTGTTGGACAAGGTGCTGAGCAGCCTTTGGTTGTAGGTTTAGATTGACTCTTAGGACTTCTTGACCTTTGTTTATGTTAGTCTTTTATGCTTAGTCTTTTCATTCCAAAGTTGTTGGCTTGTTTACTTTTGTAAGCTTTCCTTTTAAAAGAGGTTTATATTCAACTTTAGGGAAACCCAGGGTTTGTTTTTGGGGTATAAAGTAGTTGTCTATTTTCTTTGCTTTCAGTACTTGTTTGCATAAGTAGATAGGATGATTTTTCTTTTCCATTTATAAAAGAAAAAGACAAAAATATTTGCTTTATATGCATGTAGATTAGGCTGTTAGTCTAGGTTGAATAGCATAGCATTGTTTTTGAAAACTTAAAAAATATAAAAAGATTTGATCTTTTTGGCTTTCAAGGTTCTATTTGAAAAAGAAATATAAAGAGAATAGCTATTTGCTTTTTTGCATTTCTTTTCTCTTTGCTTAGTCAGTTTGTTTCATTTTTTGAGTCAAAACACCACCAGTTTACCATTCCATTTCCTCTTGAGTAAGGAACAGCCCATAAAATGAACGCATAAATTTAAAATTTATTAGTAAGTTTTATTTTTAGGGCCTTCCACCTACTAGCTTAGGCTAGGCTTGTGGGCTAGGGAGTGTAAACTTCCCGCAAGCTATAAACTCAGACGTAGTGGACCTTTCACTAGGTAAATCCTTGGTTCTACCGCTGTATCTAGGAAGCTCCTCTCAAACGGGAGTTAAGCACGAGGTCGCGTGGAGGCTTGGATAGAGGGGATAAACCCCCGAATCCTTGTCAAAACGTAACTCAGGACTTTTACGCATCTGGGGATTCTGTCTAGGCAGAATTTCGGGCTCACCTACCCTACCCATGCGTACGAGTTCGGCTTGTGACTGTCCCCCCAGACAGTAGGTATTATCAAGGTAGCCTTTAGTCTCTTGTCTTTTAGGGCTCATACACAGGTAAACCGAAAGGTTATTTCTGGTTCACCTCGGACAGACTTGGAAGGTAACCCTTGTGGAAAGTGCAGGAGGGTGGTGGGTGATTCCTCCGCTTGTGCCTGAGAACCCCTAAAGGACGCCAAGTAACTGTTCATCAGCCTTCTTTTGGAAGGTATATCTTTATAGCCTGTTTAGATTGCTTGAGACTCTAGGATCTTTTAGTGAGTGCTGTGTGGTATATCTGTACTTAGTGGGCCTTTAGGTGTCTGCTTTGTAATTTTGGTTGATCATCAACTTCAGACTTTGTCTCTTGTTTTGAAACTATGGCTAGCACCCCTTTGAACACCAACCAAGAGATCCCTTCAATGGGAGCTCCTTGTCCTATTCCTCTCACAGGGAATGTTGGTGTTCCCTTGATGGCCACCTTGAATCTTCCGGGATTCACCCTAGGGCTACCGGTGTGGTTGTTTTCCACTCCAACTGTCCTGAATGCTCATGATGCTTCTCAAGTAAGCACCTTACATCAAGGGCATCAAAACACTGCTACCCCTTCACATGTAGTTAGTTCTCCTCCTCCTTCTACCTCATGCGGTGAAAGTACTGATACTAGTAACCGGCAGTCTAAAAGGAGTAAAAGAAGGAGGAATAGGAAGAAAGCACTGAAGCAAGGGGGCACCCATTCAACCTCTACAAGTCAAGTTGAACCTCACCACCCAACCTCTGTTTTTTAGGCTGGGGGCACCCATCCAACCTCTGCAGGTCATGTTGGATCTAGTCACTCAACCTCTGGTGTTCACGTTGAGTGCACCCGTTCAACCTCTGGTTTTCAAGTTGAACCATCCTATCCAACCTCTGTTGTTCAAGTTGGATCTATCCATCCATCCTATGGTGTTCAAGCTGGTGGGATCCTTCAAACCTTTTCAGGTCATGTCGGATCCTGTCACTCAACCTCTAGTGTTCAAGCTGAGTGCATCCGTTCAACCGCTGGTTTTCAAGTTGAACCTTCCCATCCAACCTCTGGTGTTCAAGCTGGTGGGATCCTTCCAACCTTTCCAGGTCATGTCGGATCCTGTCACTCAACCTCTAGTGTTCAAGCTGAGTGCATCCGTTCAACCGCTGGTTTTCAAGTTGAACCTTCCCATCCAACCTCTGTTGTTCAAGTTGGATCCATCCATCCAGCTTCTGGTGTTCACGCTGGTGGGATCCTTCCAACCTTTCCAGGTCATGTCGGATCCTGTCACTCAGCCTCTGGTGTTCACGTTGAGTGCACTCGTTCAACCTCTGGTGTTCAAGTTGAACCTCCCCATCCAACCTCTGGTGTTCACGTTGGATCCGTTCACCCAGCCTCTGTTGCTCAAGCTGGGGGCACACACTCAACTGCTGCAAAGCATGTTGATCCTAACCATTCAACCTCTGTTGTTCATGTTGATGGTGCCCGTCCTACCTCTGCAAGTCAAGTTGGACCTAGTCTCTCAGCCTCTGCTAGGCACGCTGGGGGCAGTCTTTCAGCCTCTGTGTTTCAAGCTGAGAACAACCCGTCAACCACTGCGAGTCAAGTTGACACTGTTGACAAGTCTACCCGTTCAAAACAAAAGCTCAAGTTTCCTTGTAAGCTTTGTGAGGGAGACCACCTTACTTATAAATGCCCTTCTATTGATGAGGTGCGTAGAGTTTGGATTCATGGTCATCCCGTTTTTGAACATTATGGAGTCTCTCAACAACCAGCCTCTCTTAGTGAGGTTGGACCCAGTCACCCAGCCTCTGTTGTTCACGCTGGGGGAAAACTCTCATCCTCTACTAGTCATGTTGAGAGCAAACAGTCATCCACTGCTAGTCATGTTGACTCAGTTGAGAAAACTGGTCGTTTGAAGCATCATCTTAAGTTCCCTTGTGTGATATGCAAGGGAGATCACCTTACTCATCTGTGCCCTGCTATCCCAGAGGTGCGAAGAGTGTGGTCCAAGACTCATGGATTTCGTTCTTCTGAACACCCTATAGTTTCTCAACCTCCTACTCAACCTTTGGTTGATCAAGTGGTCGAACAAATCTCAGATTAGGTCGATCGCACTCTTCTTTCGGAGAGTGCTCCTCATGTGATTGAACCAATGCCATCTTTGGTCAATCCCATTCTCCCTACGGAGAATGATTTTCATGAAGCGGTTGAATCGATTCTAGTATCGATCAATCCCACTCTTCCTTTGGAGAGTGAAGTGTCTACTAGTCACATTCTCTTCACTGCCAGTTCAGATCTTACTGAACAGGGGGGCACTGAACTTGCTTCGGATCAACCCCCACCAAGCTCTCGGATTGCTTCCTTTGTTTGGGATAGCCTAGTTGAGCCGCGCCTTCCTTCCCATGCACCTTTCCAGATAAAGGTCAAAGTTGAACCCTATACAATTGCTCGTTGCATTGTTGATGAAGGAGCCTCAGTTAGTATTTTATCTGCTCGTGCTTGGCGAGGTATGGGATCTCCCAGCCTTGTGTCGACTGCAAGTCAGTTACTGGAATTTGATAGAAGAACTTGTTTAGCCTTGGGAATTCTCCCTCAAACACCTGTTACTTTGGGTGGGAAGACCGTCTTAGTTGATTTCATGGTAATAGAAGACCCTTTGGACTTTAATATGCTCCTTGGGCGTGATTATGTCTATGCCATGCAAGCTGTGGTGTCAACATTTTTTCGTGTGATGTACTTTAATCATGGCGAAGAAATTGTCACTATAGATCAGTTGGATTTTCTTGATCCTTCTCCTGACCCAACTAGAGACCAAGTCTCTCCTTTGTTGATTCCCAGTGTTTCTGTAGACACCACCCCACCACAGGTGAACTATGTGGCTTCTTGTCATTTGTGTTCAATTGCTACTGAGAGGCAGCCTCTGTTTTCATGCTTACCTTCTCGGGACTTGGTCCCGGCAGTTGATCGGGTGAGTTATCCTATACAGATTGTAGAGCCTTCTCTTCACTCTGTCCGTCCATTTGAAAGTTCAGATATGTGTCTTATCTCGAATGATTTCTTCCTTTCGGATGAAGTCTTCCTGGAGTCTTTGATACAGTCTGACCTTCTTTTTCAGTTGTGATTAAGTCTAATCCTGATTTGCTTAGTAAGCCTTCCCTTTTTCTTATGTTGGTTTTTGTTGAGTCTTTTGATTCTTCATTTGAAAAGCAAGTCAGTGATCCTGATGAGTTTGATTTTTTCTTATGAATTTCTCAGCTCCTGTGATTTTGAGTTTGTTCCTGCAGACTCTATCTCCCTTGTTGATTTTTGCTTCTCTTCTGAGGTTGATCTTATTGATTATAAACCCTCAAGCCTTGGTCCTATAGAATCTTCTTCGGTGGATTCTTCCTTGACTTTTCCTTTTGTAGAAGATAGCGAAGTCACATGTGTTTCTTCTAAAGTGACCCGCATCGGATCGTTTCTTCTGATGTTGTTGTTTCTTGGAGACAGTATTATTAGTTGGATTCACAACTGTTTATGGGCCTCACCTTGTTGTTCAAGCTGTAATTGCATTTGCATATGCCTTGCTCGCGCTTATGAGCCTGATGCCGGCTTCCACGCTTTTAGCTCGTTGTATAATCCCTCATCTTTGTTCTCATTGCCGCCTAGCCTTGTATCATTTTTCCTTTGCAAATTGACACCCTTTACCCCGAGGAGACATTCCCCGAGTGTCCTTATCTTGCTCGCTTTCCTTGCATTATGCATAGGTCTGTTCCTTGCGCTTGGAACTAGTTTCGCCTTCCTATGACACTCGTCTCCTCGCATTTAGAGCATTCTTTCTGCTCTCCTTCGAGCTCGTTAAAAACAGTAAGGAGGCCGCGAGTTGACTTTTCCGAACTCGTTAAAACTTCACGGGAAAGATTTATGAGTTTCTTTAGGCCCAAGTCTGACTCCTCAAAATAGACTTGACTGCCGAGTAAACTTGTCCGTTCAGGCTCGTTAAGAATATGTGAATGGGCATCCACATTGGTGATGGGTTATCTCTTTCTCGGACCATGTGGAATAATACGAGAAAGGATCACTCTCTTTTCTACTGAATTGAGAAGAGTATTCTCAGGCATAGGTTTATCTCTTTT
>LPNX010984980.1:841234-880988 GCA_001517045.1 Pseudotsuga menziesii
GTATTTAGGAACCATTCGTTGGAGGTCTAGAAGTGGTCTTAAATCATTATCTTTTATAAAAAATTGTAGCAATGGTCACATAGCATCATAAACAAATAATTAGGATTATCAATGGTAAAACACATTTTTAAACAATTACCAAAAGTTACTAGAAAGAGTATTAGAGAGTGTCATTAAAGGCCATCAGTAGAAGTGTCACCAAAGAGAGCCTTGGACATAAGACTTTAGCAACCCTCACCAAAAGTGCCAATGAAAAATGCTTTGGTGGAAAACCTTAAACGAATGTGTGGAAAACCATGGGTTTCTTTTCTTCTACATTAACATTGTGCGGTATAGAGTTGATATATGGCATATACCCTACCTCCTCCATCTCCCTAGGAAAATCCTCAAGCATGCCATAGATCTTCTATGTTTGAGAATGTGATATGTCTCCCCCAAGGAATGCATGCACTTTTTTATTTACTTGAATCCAACTAGAAGATGGAACTTTTTGAATTCCCTGTTTTTTCATAATTTGTCTAATCTTTGCTACAACATCCCACCATATTGTCATTGCATAAATATTTGACACCAATACATAGGTTCCTATATTTTTTGGTTCCAAATCAAGAAGATGTTTTGTTGCACATTCATCTTCAAATTTAGGTGGATCCTAGATGCACCAACCAAGACTTCCTGAACAAAAAAATCAGGCTAAAAATGCATACATTAAAAGAAATTTAAGCCTGATAAATTCATAAGAATCATAGAATATCTGTGTTGGAAGTATAGTAAATCCAAACCAATAAGGTTTGAAAAATATTGATGAGAGGGAGGAAAGGTTCATGGACTAATATGAATTTTCATTAAGTTGGTATTTCCCCATTATGAATGTAGTCTAGTAGTCCTATTAGAATGGAAAGAGAGGGAAACAAATTTTTTTGTAAGTTAGAAGGTACTATACAAGTTTTAGGATATGGCATATAAGAAATAGATGGTGGATAGATAAGATTATAAAAAATCAAGCATGGATAAACATATCACTTTAGTATTTTTTGGTAAACATGAGGATATAAACATTGCCAAGTTCTTGAATGCATGGGGATCCCTTTCTATGTCTAATAAGCACTACATATGGCCACTTGGTTTCATATTATATGGTAAATATGTTTAAGAAAACATGGTGGAAGAAATATGTAACAAATCCACTAGAGCAAGATAACGAGATTTCATCCACTAATAATCATTTCAAAGGGAAACTATTTAATATGAGTAAAGGTAGTGTAGGGAAGGCTCTTTAATATCCAACATGGCAGGATAAACTAAAATCAATGGTGACATTAGGATAAACTATTGCCCTATATTTCGATACTCAAGATTGTTAAATAATAGAAAGTAGGAGGGGTTGGACCCCTAGTGAAAGGTGGTGACATCGTATCGAGTGTTATAGATCTATATACGTGTTAGAAAATTTAGTCCACAACTTTTAACTCCTAAAGGAACATCTAAAAATATTAAAGGCGAAATAAGGATAGATTTGTGAATATTTTTAATTTAGAGGCTAACTTCTACATGTTAGTTATGGGGATTAAATTCAGAGACGTCGTCGTGAAAGGACTGGACTCCAGGATTTAATGAGCCATCTATAGTTTCACAATTAACCTAGCTCTCTTTGGGCTCTCCTTGATGGGTTCTCCTTCGAGCTGCTCCTCTGGGTGCTCCTTATGTCACGGGCCTCATCGAACATGCTTAATTTTTTTCCTTCCACTGAGCCGCGTGACATCACCCAAAAGTCATTCGAGTATGTGACCATATCAGGAGATCTCTGACAGACTAAGCCTAACCCATGGAACTCACTAATACTATATCCTAAACTTTTATACTCATTCATTTTTCCACTGCATGTATGCCCAATGACACATACAAAAAAACTAACCAAGTACAAGAGACAGGTGACTGAGATCAATAACTGGATCAACTGCTTCTAAGTGACTGGGATTAGCTACTAATGAAAAGTGGATCCTTTTTTCACCTCTGGTAGGCCTATCATATGATGTACCCAAATGCTATTTCACATCCCCTATTCAAGTGTATCATATGATGTCCCCAAATGATATTTCACATCCATTATTCTAGAGTATGATCCAACTTCACACACAAGCTGTGTGCCACTGTTGAAATCACTAAAAATATGTCTCAATGGCTTCTTGATGACATTTCCCAAAACTTTCAATATTCCTCTATTAGACATACCTACTATGGTCTCCACACCCATATCAGTTGTCCGATCAAACATTTCCTTCATACCTAGGATCAAGGTGTCCGCACCTTAGAGCCCAAACCACTTCACAGCAGTCCACTTTGTAGACAAATTTTTTTCAAACCGTGAACTAGAAATAAGCCGATCAAGTATAACATGAATGCACTCTGCATTGTATCCTTTACGAATTACTGTATCAATATTCTCACTCAACTAATTACACTTATCACAATTTGTTATGTGCATGTATTCATAGCTAATGGTGCCACAGTATGCCTGTTTCAATCGACTTAGAATTTCCCACAAAGTCTGCATCGACTGATTCTCAGACAAGAACCCTGACATCCTCCACACGCTGAAAACAACTCCCAATCCAAATCCTCTTCCGTGAATCCATACATCCCTAGATCCAAACCCACAAGAATCTCTCTCTCCTCTAACTCTAGAGGATGCAATTTTTCCTTCATGTGGTCGTTCATCTGATAATCCCTCACGAGCAACAAAAACCTCATGCTTTTTCTGGACCGTCTACCTAGAGATGCCCATGTACATTGATTCTTGCACAACAATGTTGCAAAAAAAATTGTCCCATGACTCATCCATGCTCTGCGAATCTGCTCCCATGCCCATTGCAATTAGTCTAAGTACATACTATTAGTGTCGTCAATGAAATTATCGCCCAACCTTGATAGAGGCATGAATCCCATCACTAGTGCCGCTTGATGAAATTTATGCCTTGTAGAGTGCAATGACTGAAGCTGCGAAAGGGTCCATAGGGCTATTTTCATGTATGAGGACTGAGCCAGATGGGTTTTGACAAGTTTCCTGATTAAAGTAGAAGAAATTTTCTGCAAGACTATGGTTGACACCTAGGGTTTCCAGACTCCCGATCACACCCTAACCTAGGAAAAATATTACAAATTCCCTTTATTAAAATTATAGACAAGGAAAAATATCCAATATTCAAGCACTAACATTCAAAATACCATACCTAATCCTTGAGATTTCTAGGATTTCTGGGCATATTTGAAAACCTAAAATGAAAAACAAATAAAAAAATTCCTCCTTCAAGTTGCCTTTTATTCAAATCAAAAATAAGGAAACCTTACCAATTCTCAAACCCAAACATTCACCAAGAATAATTGAAATTCCATCAAAATCACAGACATTTGAGTTTTAGAACACCTGGTAAATATACAGTCGATGGTTCTGTTACCTCCTCTGCTTGAATCATATGGAATCCTCCTCTGGTATTTATAGCAAGGATGCTTAAAACATCCAACCACTCTAAAATAAATTTTCTCACCTCATATCGCTTTCAAAATTGATTTTCATTTCTGTGAAATTAACCAAACGATCCAGGTTCTTGAAGGTTAAGGGTTATCCGTTCAATTTTCTCTTTGTCAAAGCGCTTAGTGTTGGAAGTTCATCTGTGCACTTCATACTATTGAATTTTTATTTCCCCCCATCACACATTTTTTTGGTGAAAATATAACCCAACAACAATGAAGTTATTAAAAAAATACTCATAAGATTCAATGTATTTACAATTAAAAAAATAAATGGACGATTTTATTAAAATGTTTATTTCCAATTAAAAAAAACAATAAACTCATTTACCCATGTTTTTCTATTGATCATTTATATTTTCTCAAATTGATTATTTAATTTGAAAATGATCATTAATCATTTATTTTTAATGACTTTAAAGGAATAGTTCATTTATATAATATGCCATTTGTAGACGTGGTTCATTAAAGACATAAATTGTAATTCAGGAATGAAGTTGTATTATGAAATTATCTTCTTCCTTTGTTAAAATAAGTTGAATAAGGCCGTTTTTGCGAGTGGTTGGTGGCTTTTTGGTGGGTAGGGTTTGGTGTTGTTGGGTGGTGGAAATTTTCTGGTACTCTTGTGACCGAATTCCTAGCTTGGTTTCGTCCCCCGATGGATTGGGTTGAAAATGGTGGAGGTCATGTGATTTTCATCTGTTTCATCACCTCACTTGTAGAAATAATATATCAATGCTATGAGAAATGATTCTAAGAAGAAGCACAAGAAATAGATCTTGCTACTAAGAATTCTCACAAGCATACATAGGAAAACTAGAGAGAAGAAAAGAGACTGAATCACATGAATGAAGAGATGAATATTGGTGTGTATCCTTCCATTGAATAATTATGAATAGTAGTGTACATAAATAATACATCCCTCACAGGAAAATTGAGTTGTATGGAGACAACTCATAAAGCTCAAAAAGGGTGACTTACCAAAATATAGCAAACCCCCATAGGTGGCTAAAGCACTTCCCAAATATATCAAGGACCTCACGAATTGGAAAAAGCATGAGTGAGTTGTCAAGGAGATGGAAAAATCATGCTAATCCTAGAAAATGGAGAGGAAGTCAGGAAGGATGGGTTGGAAACAAAGGGACCCACTTTCCTAGTTGACTAGCTTTACCTTATCCACAGAAAAGCAGGATAAAGAAGAATAAAGCAAAATCTGTTGTAAAGTGCTGTATACTAATTTTGGATGGTAAAAAGGTGGTCAAGATCAACCCAGAATTAGAAATAAATAATTCCTGGGATATAGATGGCATGTATTGACTTTAAGGTGCAAGTGGATGCCAACTAATTTAACTAGTGGGTGAATAATTAATCAAATAATGATTAATTATTTTATCCTAAGTTATGAGTAAGTTTAATATATTCCAACACCCCCCTATAAGTCTGAATTTATGATGGTATGTCAAAAATGTAGATGCATATGGATGCATATAGGGCCCAACAACAAGGATATGGTCACCCTTTAACAATTATTATGTCCAAAAAAGTGAGGAAAGAGGAAAAACCACATGGGGAAAATACTCCCTCAACAAAGGACAAGGCACAAAATTTGAAATAATAATTCTTCAACATATATTTATCTTCACTTGAATGAGCTGAATGAACTTCTGTTGGATGGAAGCCTCGCTAAAGAAATCATGAACTCCATGATCATGTGCTAGAGTGTAGAACCTGCAAAAAGGATGTTGGTTACTACAGGGCAGACCCGGGTTTACTTGTTATGTACCAACAACACCCCTAGCTCACTGGCCCTTTTAGCAACAGATCACAGAATGACCTGAAGTCTCACCCAAAGTGATCTTATGGGTTGGCTAAAGACTCAAGTGTCCTCAACTAGGTTCTGTGGCATCCTGGTGGTTCTTACCTCTTCTTAGCCCGCGGGATCTCTCCGCGGGGCGATGTTCTCTCTTACTCGCTGACTATGTTAGGATAAGGAATCTATCGCATCGCAATGTCGCAGATGATGCGAAACCTTCCCCTCTACTTTCCTTCTCTCCTACGATATCTCACACCGCAACTCCTCCGACGGTGCGATATCGCCTTTCTGTACTTGCGATATCTCCTATAGTAGGGATTAATATGACTCTCGAGGTCTAAGGGCTTTCTCCCTTAGGTACAATAGCTGGATTAAATAGCCTCACTTAGACTTCTACGGTCTAATATGCTTAACATCGACTATGCGCAATCTTGTTGAACTGGTATACATAAATCACTTAACACTGTAACTGTTACTATCATGAATCAAGCACTGGTAAACTCATACACAGAATACTTAACAGATCCAACATGTAGTTCAACCTTCTAAGCTACTGTAAACTGAAAGATAGCATACATACATTAACTGTAAGCAAATTTCATGTAATGAATGACAGATAGCAATAAGTAGACACAATCACATGAATCAATCACACCACACACTGATTTTACGTGGTTCACTTCCAGGGTAGAAGCTACGTCCACGGGAACTGGTTTATATATTATAACTTGGGAGAGTAAACACAGTTCTGTTGCAACCTCATATGTAGCTGAGATCTTCTGGGTAACTCCGTGCACACCACCAGGAGCCCTTCTCTCTTAGATCTCTTCTCTTCTCTTATATTGCTTCTCTTGCAATATACTCTTCCTCTCTCTCTCTCTCTCTCTCAATCCCTGTAGATTGTTACATACATGCTCTAGGAGTCAGCTACTGGTTACAGTAAGATACTATAGACTGAATAACAGAACCAGAGCTCGACTCTTCTATAATACAAAATGTATATGAGCTAACAGATCATCGAATGACTAGGTAAATGTCTGAATAGCTCGATGTCTATGAGCTGCAGATCGACTGACTAGCTAAATGTCTGAATAGATAACCTTTTAAAATACAAAATACATGCTTATATAGGCAGCCCGAAGGTCTCGCCATTACAACACTGTGGGCCTATCCCAATAGTAACCCAAACCCTAACTGTGATAGTCGGTCTATCTGTACTCAAACTGCCGCTTTCCATCACACCACAGCTCTCTGTAGTCTTCCATGCTTCCCAGTGCTGATCGTGGGTACAGGCGCCACTTCCTCAGTCACTTCCCTTCTGTAATTCGTCTTCAATACCTCGGCCCATTTCTCCTTTTCTGTTTATGAGGGTAGATGAGCCCTCCTGTCTACGCCGCTTCCTTAAGTGCAGTGGTTGAGCTCTCTCTTCTCGGCTGCTCAGGTACTGTTTCCTTTGAATTTCTTGTCCCGATATAGCAGCTTTTCCTGTAGCTGCAGGACCCTACTCCAACAGTCCCCTAACACTTACTTGTGGCTCACCCTTGAGCCACTAACAGCTGGTTTTTCTTGCTGTAGTTTCTCCTTGGATTCCTGCGAAGTCCTTGTAAATCTTTGTCGAAGTTTTGCAACTTCTTTCTCCATAGTTTCGACACACTCTTGTGCCATTTCAAGCATAGCTTGACTGATGCTTGAGTCTTCTGTAACTTCAATTTCACTTCTGCTTGTAGTGAACTCCTTAACCTTCTGCTCAACCGCATCGACTAGCTCTGCGATTTGTTCCTGATAGGGTTGAAGCAGGTTATTGAATTGTATCTCTTTTGCTCTCAACCACTGCATTTCCTGTTGCAAATGGTTTATCTCTGTTGTCTTCTTCATTTTTGCAAGAGCTCCTAAGCTCTTGACTTCTTCCTTCATTGCTACTATGGCCTTCTCTATGTTCTGGATGCTCTGCTGCAATTCCAATTTTTCTGGGGGCTCTTCTAGCTTCGACCATGTCTTTTTCGCCTCATCTAGTAATGACTGTGCGTCATCTATGCGACTCTTCATCTGTGTAGCCGTGAGTCTAAAGGCCTCTGCACTTTCTTCCTTGTCTGCCTGGGGTGTGCCTGGTGCTCGAGCCTCAAGCTCAGCAATCTACGCTTTGTGGTCTTCCTCCATCTTGGCCACTGTTTCCTCCATAGCCTTTGCTCTGTCTGCAACTCTTCTTACCTTCTACATTATAGGTAAGGCAAACTCAATGTTACACTAGGGTAACTCTAATGCGATGCTCTACAGGACCTGAATAAGATCCCGTTCTCTTTCTTGATATGTTCTTAAATCCTCCACCTTTGTTTGAAAGCTTATGGTGAGTTCTGCATTCTTTTGTCTTAGCTGGGTGTTTTGTTTATAAGTCGCAAGCTCCCTATCCCTGAGCTCTGCGCTTAGCTGCTGCTGGATCATCTGTAATTGATCAACAAGGAACTCTGTGAGGTTAACCTTGACAGGTTGTCTAATATATATCTGCACATTCCTCATGGATGTAGGGAATCGAATGCTCCTTGGTGGTATCAACACTGTATTGATGCGATCTTTTGCCAAGATTTCCTCGCGGGAAATTGATTGTGTTGAACTTTGTCCTGCTGTCGCCTTTACTGGAGAAACCTGTATCATGGCAGTATTCTCAGTGATTTCTTTTAACTCTAGAAACTGCTTATCTAACGCACCCTGCAGCTTGTCCCGCGATGTCTGCATCACCTGAAATGTGTCCTTCATTTCCTCCTTTAGTCTTGCTGCGATTTGATCATAGTCATCGTCGGTCAGTGCAGTCTCTAAAGTTGGCTTTGTGGCTTTGGATTTTTTCCTCTTCTGTCCATCTGGTGGCACTTCTTCTGTATCGTTCTGCTTTTGTGCCTCTGGTGACACTTCTTGTGCATCTTTCTTCTTTTGTGCCTCTGGTGGCACTTCTACTAGATCTTTCCTCTTGGAACCCACCTTCTCTTTTCCTTTGTCTGTTTGGTCTATGGGTGGGGTATTTGTTGGTGCATTTCCTGCTGCGGCATATTCTAATGCCTTCTTCTATTCTTCACCAAAATCTTTGATGACATTCAATTTCCTGCACTGTCATCCTGAACGAACCATTAGCCCAATTATCTGTTCTAGACTGTTTTGGCCTTAGGAAGATTACATGGCTGTCCGCCATGAAATCAAGCCGATTATCATACATGTCCACAACCTTTGTGCTGACCCGTGGTGTCTTCTGAATGACTTTATTCAATAGGTTATAGTATTCATAGAATACTATCGCATTGATCTTTTTCTTAGCTGGGCTGTTGCTCTCCCATAAGTTTGCATAGCGCGCGCCTCTGCAGTCGCCGCTTCGTACCTGTTGAAATTGGCTATGGGGCGGCTCTTTCCAGTTGACGAATGCGCATACTATAAGTAGTCATGAAAAATGGAAGGGGTGGTTTTCCTCCTCCTGTGCTTTTAAACAATCTTGGGTAAAAATATTTAATAAGAATAAACACCAATTAAAATTTTCACCTTCTGCGACCTGTATGGCAAGGTGAATTACTGATCCTATGACTTCTTTTGGGTGAACCTTGGTTAACAATCTGCCTGCAAGCAGACTGGCTGTAAATCTGAGTGTATCATCTGCTATTGCTGCGAGGTCATAAGCCTGACCTCCTATCTATAGCTTATACTTGGCAACCAAGGTTGCTGGTAGCTTGGAATCCTTGCTCTTACTTGATATATGTGTCTGTGGGTCCTTACCGATCTTGGACAGCCCGATGATGCGGTGTATTAAGTTGACGTTGAGGTTGACCCGGTTACCCAACCAGAGGTATCCTCCATGTACACAGGAAAGTAGCACACGCACCACGTCATTAACCTCTGCACCTCGTCCAAAATGTGGTATTCTCAACAAATTGAGCAAGCCTGACTGCTCAAGAATATGGACATGTTCCATAGGAACAAACTCATCTTCATTGGTCCTCGGGTTCTTCTGAATCGTAAGATACTGGTCCGGCCGAAACTAAGGATATGTCTTACTATCTCCAAGGTTATAGTCTATAAATTTAAGAACAGGTACATATCCTAACAGGTCTCCATCTTTCTTTACATGAGGGTCAATGGCCGGTAGCGAAACAAGAAACTTAGCACCCTTGGGAATGGTTACCTCTGGTGTGTCCTCGACTCGTGGCACAATGTAGGCTGTTGTCCTGTGAACTTCTTCTTCCTGATCTGGGTTGGGCTCTTCTACTATCTAAGCTTGACTCCTCATCCTTGGCATCTGTATGACCTGTGATGTTCCTATTTTCACACCCTTGGGTGGCGTCGTCATAGCAGACAGGAGGCCACCGGTCTGGAATCATTTCACAATGTCTTCTAAAGGTTCCATCTCGGATAGAAACCACTCGGTGCAGTACTCTGGACTGGCAATGGATGCGAAATTGGGGAACACTAGCACTATGTAACTAGAGTATCTCTGCACAGGGAAAGCTCTTCAAATTTCTCTGTAACTCTCAGAAATCGCAAAAGTAACCCTTCTATATGAATGATCTCTATATTTATAACAAAGGCGATAATCTCTGAAGCAACGGTCATTTAGACTCGACCCGTCGACAGTATTAATTTCATGGACAAGACAACAACTGTCATTTTGATCCTCATTAATTGCTGAAATACGATCAAATTTCCCTTGAAACTTGTATGCAGGCACCGGTCTCGTCGAAGATTTTACCAAATCTAGAAAAATCATTATATTGTTGCCAAATCTAGGGCAACGGATACCTGTCGTATCCGGATTAACTGCTTTTCAGAAGGTGAAGTGACTGGCCTTCTGTCCCTTTTCAAAAGTGTCTATGTGGCATGGGGAAACATCGCCTTGCTACGATGCCTCACCGCATCATCGAACCAAATGCTGGCGTGAAACTCCTCAACGTTAAAAAATCCGCAAGCATCCTGCGACTTGCGCAACATAAACTTATACTTTTTTTTTTCTCTGTCGATGTAGACTCATTACCGGTGCGATGCCTCCTTTCAACTACACTGGGCATCTACACTTGTGCGAGCTGAGACTTCGTAAAGTCTGTTCTGCCAGTTTTCTAAACCAACATCCGAGTCTGATGCGCATGAGCTATCGCATCGCCAACTAATGTTTCCTTCTGCGATCGGATTGATGTAATCACTCTGATTGGTGGTCATCTGACAGAGGCTCTCCATATTATGTGCCTCATCCTATGCTCAGATAGGTTCAATATATCTAGGACCCTGAAAAGGATCCAACGGTGCGATGACCTGAATCTGATTGTCCTCGAAGGTCATATGTCTTTTATTTAAATCGATAACAGCCATGTTACCAATTGCCCAATCAATACCTAGTAGCATTGGATACGGTCTACTATCGCCAATGATTTCTATAACTTCAAAGTTTGCAAAGCTACGAACTCCGTCAATGTCAACTGGAACTTGCGGTAATCGACCTAGTGGCGATACCCGCTGCTGATTGGCTAGTCTCAGATGGATAGGTGATCTGGCTAATATAGGGCTACCCATCTGTTCCCATGTCTGCTTAGTCAGAACGTTTACCTCTGATCCTAAATCTAGGATTACCTCATCCATTTCAAATTCTCCGACTTGTGCTGTGAGTCTCATCTCTCTTCCTATTCTTGTATGTCCCATAATATTATGAACAGCACGCTGCGCACTATTCATGGAAGAAGACGGCTGACATTGATCTATGATGCGCTGAAGCTCTATGATAGCTTTCTCATTTCTCACAAGTTTTAAGCAACTCCGCAGGAAGGATTGTACACTTCCTGTCGACTCATCCTTGTTGTACCTTCCCGATGTGGTAGCCTGCGATATCTGTACAGGGATAACGCCACATGGTGTTTTCTGCGGTATGCCCCTAGATGGCAGTACCTATGATCCTGATGGTGTAGGGTCATTACAAAAAGTTTTAGCTTCCTGAAATGTTTCTTTATTCTTATGTAGGTCAAGTGGTGTTGATTTATTAGTAGCTTTGCACACCCACTCCGGACCTGTATTATTCTCGTCATCCTACGATGTTCTACTAGTAGAAGCACCGCTGTGAGTCACAATGTTGACTCTTGGTTCTGGTTCTTTCTGCTCAGCAGCAATAAGCTGAATGTTCTAGTTTACTACTGGCTTAGGTTCCCTGATCTTGACTAATAAGATCAGACACTCTTCTATAGGATGATCGTAGGACTTGCAATAATTACATGTCATAGTAGGGTTCTGGCAATCCCTAGCATAATGTCCTACAACTCCACAATTGTAACAAGTAATTGGTCCATGGCCATGGCCAAAGCCTTCACCATGGCCAATATAAGCCGGTTCATGCTGTGTTCCTGCTGTTGGACCTGGTGTCTTTGATTGGACTCTGTACAGGTCATGTTTTCTCTCGACCATGAGATCGTAAGCTCGACAATTATGTTCATCATGTCCTACTGACTTACAAAAGTTACAGTATAAGTTCTTAAGGGTCTGTACATACTTCTGAAGTAAAGGGCATTCTTGTGGTCTATGTCCTCTGGTTCTGCAGAGTTCACACCATGGCCCTTAGGTCTGTGCTAAGGGGTTAGGAGCCCCACTTGCTAGATATTCAACAAATACTGGACAGTTATCTTTCGTATGGCCCTATCCTTTACACTTTGTGCACCATAGTTCCTGTGCAATCTCTTTGCCTTTCTTAATCTCATGCATCTGTAAGGTGAGATTAGCTAACTGGTTTTGCAGGTTTGTCATACCTGTACTAGTCTTAGCTAGAGGGGAAGCTTCTAATTTCATTGCCATCTCCAACACGTCATCCTGTGTCTGGAGTTTCTGCTGCATCAGTGGCAGTCTGATATGGGGGAGCAGTGCTGCAATAAACCATTCCTTATGCTGCTCTGGTGCAAACTCAAAGCTGACTTGGTCTATAAGAGCTTTGAATTTCTGATCAAAGTCCCATACTGACTCTGAAGGTAGCTGTTTAATGTCTTTGAGCTCTGTAATGCACTGTGACTCAGACTTAGGTTTCTTAAATTCTTTGATCATGGTGGTCCTGACCTATATGAGCGTTCTGGGCAGCACTGAGGCATACTTCATATACAATGTTAAGGCTCGTTCCCTAAGTGTGGTGGCCAACTGTACAAGTTTAATATTATCATCTTGGATCCCTTTAATGGTCCACATGGATTCACATAGAAACCAATGCTGTTCCGGGTCTTTTGCCCCTATACTCTTAAAGGTAGGTAGCTTCATGTCATCCCCCATTCTATTTCTATGTGGTGGATGCTGATTTGCTGTGTGACTACCACTCGGTGGTGTAGATGTAGGTGATGTAGCAGTAGTATGTACTGTATGTGAGATACTAGATGGAGTTCCTGCGGGATTATTCTGAGTCCCGGTTGATTTCTGTGGGGTATAAGGGTGGTAAGGGATACCCCCTTCTGTTCTTTCTGTATTACTATGACTCTGTTCTCTAGTATGGTCTGAACTATTTTCAAATAGAGAAGATCTGAAATCTACTTTATATTTCTTTCCACTACGTGTACGTCCAAGTTCATCAAAATCACTCTCAAACTCTTGTGACATTACACTTACTGAACTTATTCATCTGAATATATATTGAGTACTCCTTTTTCATGTAATAGCATCTTAATGGACAAATTTAAAGAGTTCAGGTACTTACCACGATATCCTTTGAAGAAGTACCGCTCGACTTTGCTGAAGATTTTTCTTTGATCAACTGTAAACTTTGTGATGAAGCCTTCTAGCACACTCGCAAGCCAGAAGTTTACTGCTCATGAAGTGGGATTATCGATGCTCCTGACAGTATGACTCAGCTCTAGTGTCCAGACAATGTGCCTTTTCTCCTTGAATATATGCTTATCAGTCAACTTTGATAACCGGTCATACAATTCATTTCCAAAGGTCGCAAAAAATATTTGATGTAGGTTTGTGAAGATATGTTTTTGTAACCAGTCCTTTGTACTCAACGTAGGACTCTTGCTTTCTGTCGCAGCAAATTTTTTTTCTGTAGACCCAACCCACTGGTTGAGTTCATCTTTAGTAGGATGCCAACAAAACATTAGCTCTTTAGTTTGTTCAAAACTGACAACGGAACCATTTGTTGGTTACTACAGGGCAGACCCAGGTTTAATTTTTATGTACCAACAACACCCCTAGCTCACTGGCCCTTTTAGCAACAGACCATAGAATGACCTGAAGTCTCACCCAAAGTGATCTTATGGGTTGGCTAAAGAATCAAGTGTCCTCAACCAGGTTCTGTGGCATCCTGGTGGTTCTTACCTCTTCTTAGCCCATGGGATCTCTCCGCGAGGCGATGAATCTCTCTTACTCGCTGACTCTGTTAGGAGAAGGACTCTATCGCATCGCAGCCTCATAGATGATGCACAACCTTCCCCTCTACTTTTCTTCTCTCCTGCGATATCTCACACCGCAACTCCTATGACGATGCGATATCTCCTTTCTGTACTTGCGATATCTCCTATAGTAGGTATTAATACGACTCTCGAGGTCTAAGGGATTTCTCCCTTAGGTACACTAGCTGGATTAAACAACCTCACTTAGAATTCTACGGTCTAATATGCTTAACATCGACTATGCGTAATCTTGCTAAACTGGTATACATAAATCACTTAACACTGTAATTGTTACTATCCTGAATCAAGCACGGGTAAACTCATACATAGAATACTTAACGGATCCAACGTGTAGTTCAACCTTCTAAGCTACTGTAAACTGAAAGATAGAATACATACATTAACTGTAAGAAAAGTTCATGTAATGAATGACAGATAGCAATAAGTAGACACAATCACATGAATCAATCACACCACACACTGATTTTACGTGGTTCACTTCCAGGGTAGAAGCTACGTCCACGGGAACTGGTTTATATATTATAACTTGGGAGAGTAAACACAGTTCCACTGCAACCTCATATGCAGCTGAGATCTTCTGGGTAAATCCGCGCACACCGACAGGAGCCCTTCTCTCTTAGATCTTTTCTCTTGCAATATACTCTTCCTCTCTCTCTCTCTCTCTCTCAATCCTTGCGGATTGTTACATACATGCTCTAGGAGTTAGCTACTGGCTATAGTAAGATACTACAGATTGAATAACAGAACTAGAGCTCGGCTCTTCTATAATACAAAATGTCTATGAGCTAACAAATCATCGACTGACTAGCTAAATGTTTGAATAGCTTGATGTCTATTAGCTGCAGATCGACTGACTAGCTAAATGTCTGAATAGCTAACCTTTTACAATACAAAATACATGCTTATATAGGCAGCCCAAAGGTCTCGCCATTACAACACTGTGGCCTTGTCACAATAGTAACCCAAACCCTAACTGTGATAGTCGGTCTATCTGTACTCGAACTACCACTTTCCATCACACCATAGCTCTCTGCAGTCTTCCATGCTTCCCAGCATTGATCGTGGGTATAGGCACCGCTTCCTCGGTTGCTTCCCTTCTGTA
Organism: Pseudotsuga menziesii; assembly: GCA_001517045.1. Classification (NCBI taxonomy): domain Eukaryota; kingdom Viridiplantae; phylum Streptophyta; class Pinopsida; order Pinales; family Pinaceae; genus Pseudotsuga; species Pseudotsuga menziesii. The sequence continues at coordinate 856,071 of LPNX010984980.1, forward strand.
CTTCATCTTCAATACCTCGGCCCATTGCTCCTTTTCTATTTATGAGGGTAGCTGAGCCCTCCTGTCTACGCCGCTGCCTTAAGTGCAGTGGTTGAGCTCTCTCCTCTCGAACGCTGTCTTAAGTGCAGTGGTTGAGCTCTCTCCTCTTGGCTGCTGCCTTAAGTGCAGTGGTTGAGCTCTCTCTTCTCAGTCGCTCAGGTACTGTTACCTTTGACTTTCTTGTCCCGATATAACAACTTTTCCTGTAGCTGCGGGACCCTGCTCCAACAAAGGAAGAGGAGAGAATCCTTGTATCTCATCAACTAATGAAGTAGGATAATTATCTGAATGATTCTTGCTTCTGTCAAAATCTTATCTACAAACACAATATGAAATGTAAAAGAGATCTGTGCATACTCCTTCCCAAAGAGTACAAAAATTATGACAATTTATTTCACACCAATTCTCTGGATAGTTGCAAAATTGTGATGTGAATCACATGTCAATCTTCCAATATGATGTAGCACCTTTCCATATATGATATGAGTCTTATAAAACTCTTATATATCAGAAACATTAGCAAATGGAACAACAAAGACAAGGGCTTCAATGACTCCATGAGGATATTGGGCTAGACTAGGAAAACTATGAGCAACTGGGGAAAACTGATAGGTGTAAAAATATGAATGATGGATGGACATGAGATATGAACCATAAGTGTTTAGAACATATCCAAACATGTTTAATATCAGTCCAAATATTACTAAGGTCATGTATAAGCAGACACTGAAATATAGGAAAGACTTCAAACCATGTAAGATAAGTAACACTGCATAAGAGACCAATGAGGAATCAACTAGTGAACTTGGGATTTGTATAGTATTAGAAGTATTCAGAGGTATGGTATATGGTATGGATGGTGGTGTTATATGTGTCATGACATTCATATCATACTGGAAACAATATTCTAAATCAGATATATAAGCTTGTGAGGAAGAGCTGCTCAAAGGCAAGTCAATATCTAGTGAAAAATCACAATTTTTGGGAGATGAATCTAGTAGATTGAGAGGAGGATTATCAAAGAAAGGATATGATATTCCTGATTCTGATATATTAGAGACTAAATATATATCAGAGACACGATAAAATTATAGAATTCCTACACTCAAAGAATAAGTTTTATCACCTTGGAACTGCGCAGTATGACATTGTTCTGAGGAATCAACAGGATTTTCTAGTTCTTCTGGAACTTCGATCTTGTGTTTCTCAAGAAAATGAGACATGATGTCCATATTCTTCTTGAAAAAATTATTCTCTAAATGAAAACCATTTCTTCAATAAGAACACTTGGATGTGCTCCCTTTCTTCTTAATTTATTCATTAAATCTTCATAAGAATCTTCATCTTCAATTTCTTACTTTGGATTCTTCTCTCCCATAATTTGATTTTCTTTGGATTTGATATTATTTATTCCTTGAACCAAGAGAGCATGATCCTTTCCCTTGGAAAAATTAAGGACACCCATATGGATCAATTTATCTTTCTCCCTTGTTAGTGAATCAAGAAAAGAATTTAAAGAAGGCATTTTCCACTTAGGAACAACAAGCCTAGTAGCATGAAAAGTAGACACAAAAACTGAGTAACAAGGACCCAATTTTGAAAGAATGGAAAGGATTAATTGATCATATTATTTCTCAATACCACATTGCTTGAGAATTAGAACAAGTGACTTGAACTTGGTGAAGAAACCCTCAAGAGAATCGAAATTGCTTGGACTCAGTGAGAATAACTCAATATTCAATTGATGCGCTCTTAGCTCAGCTTGAACTCCAAAGGGAGACTCCAATTGAGTCCATATTTGGTTTGGACTATTCAAACCATCTATATGAAAGAGTATATCAGGAGAAATAGAGAGGCAAATCAATCCATAGGCTTCATCCAACCTATTATGCCACTTATCTTTCTCAATCACAACATTGGGATCATTCTCCAAAGCTAGAGTAACTCTGTATAATCCCCTAATACGCAATAGAATGGATATTTTGGCTTTCCATTCATGGTAGTTGAAGGGAGTAAGAATTATTGATGAAGGAGACACTACAACAAAAACTGGATTTAGCGTCTCTTTTTGCATCTAGACCATCTTTCAGTGTATTTTTCTTCATTTTTTGGACAAAATGGCGCAATTTCACGGGTTGGTGCTATTTTAGGCATTTTTTGCGTCCTTTTTCTAAATTTGGTACAAATTATGGTGTAATTTGCACCGGGTTTTGCACCTGGCTATGCGCCAGGTTTTGCATCAGGTTTTTCGACAGGTTTTGAGCTTAGTTTTGCACCTAATTTTGCGCCTAGTTTGTACATATACTCTTGTTGCCCCCCCTTTTACACCCATGTTTGCCTCAACTTTTACGCCCTTGTTTTCATCCACTTTTTCATCCACTTCTGCTTCTATTTTTGTATCCCTTCATGCGCTAAGTTTTGCATCCAGGTTCACATCCTGTTTTGAGTCTAGTTTTGTATCTCATTTTGTTTCAGCCATTTTTGCATTTTTTCGTCCACTTTTCCACCCACATTTTCATCCCTTTTTGCATCCCATTTTGCATCCATGTTTATGTCTTTTTTTCATCTACTATTGCATCCACTTTTGCATCCATGTTTACGTCTTTTTTTGCATCTACTATTGCATCCACTTCTGTCGCGTCCCAATTCACACCCATTTTTGTGCTTAGTTTTACACCCACTTTTGCTTCAACTTTTGCATCCATGTTTGCATCTTTTTGCATCTAATTTTACATCAGTTATTGCATCCCTTTATGCATCCATTTTTGCATCCACTTTTGCATCGGGTTTTGCGTTGGGATTTACGACTACTTTTGCATCTACTTTTGTTGCATCCACTTTTGCATCCAATTTTGTATCCAATTTTACATCCATGGTTGTATCCACTTTTGTGCCAATTTTTTCATCATGTTTTGCTTCCATGATTGCATCATTTTTTTCATCCACTTTTGCATCCATTTTTGGTGCACCCCATTATGTGCCCACTTTTGCGCCTACTTTTGTTGCATCCATGTTTTTATCCACTTTTGCATCCAGTTTTACACCCAGATGTTGAAGATGAAAATGAGGATAATGATTGTGATATTGAGGATGGTTATGATGATGATGATAATGTTATTGATAATGAGGAGAACAATGACAATGATGATGATGATGACGATTATGATGATGATGATGATGATGATGAGGATAATGGAAATGATGACATTACCAATGATTATGATGGCAATGAAATGAATGATGATGATGGTGATGATGACAATGATGATGAGTACAATGAGAATGATGATGTTGATCATCTTAAAAAATAAGTTGTTATTTGTCATGCATAAATCATGTGTGTCCTCCATGACCCTTTTCTTTGATTTCTTATGCCAAAGGTAATGATGAATAACTGATGAAAATGTCAATAATCATGATGATGATGATGTGAAGGACAATGGAGATGATGATGACATGGATGATGATTATGCCGATGATGATGGCTATTGTGATAATCATGATGACAATGACAAAGATGATGATGATGATCATTATCATCATCAAAAACATCATCACTGTCATTGTCATCTAGTTCACCATCGTCATCATTTAAAGCATATGGGATATGTTTACCATTTAAAGAATGCATAACAAGTGGGATTATTCTAAAAAACCCCACCAAAGTACAAAATTCAAACCACAAGAGAAACATAATGTTGAAATTGTTCCAATTTTCTTTATCCCAACAAAACATGCTTCATTTTAGGGAATTATGTTAAAATCCATACATTCATAGTCCATCCATACTATACTTCTAATAAATGTAAATATAATACTTAACCGAATTTATAAAATAGGTAAATATTTTATAAACACCCTTATGATATATAAACTTCTTTCACCTTAATAATGGTAAAATATGTAAATATAATAATAATATATAATTAATATAAATATGTTACTATAGTTCATATGTTAAAAGATTTAATATAAATAAATTTGTATAGTTCATATGTTATGTGATTTAATATAATTAAATATATACACATATTATTTACTTGTACATTATACAAATTAAAATATAGATTAAAACCTATCAAGTTTCATAGGGAGGTGAAAAAAAACATGAAGGATTTTTCAAATATAGATCTGCGTATGACTACCCATTTCCCAAAGGGGCTTCTTCTAAATCAATCTATGGATTCAAGGTTATGAGTATCAATTTGGTCCATCTGGTCCATCCCCAAGTAAGCCATGAGAGGATTTAATTCGGTCATGAGAGGATTTAATATTATTCCGCCCATGAGGACTTCTTAGGGCGCCTAGTTGGCAACGTGGGTGTCTTGATTCTTGAGCCAGACCATTCAAAGGCTGGTTTTTCAGGATGGATCAAAGTAAACTAGGAGCTCTACCGCTGTTGATGCCTCTACTATCTCTATCTTAGATGTTTCTCTCTCAGATACTATATAATATATACCTATGCTGGTGGTTCTACTAATGTTAGGTCACCAAAATTTAGATCTGTATCTCGCGATTGGATTTTGTATTACTACATATTGGAATTTACAACTATGTTTTATGAGACGGATTCACATAGATGGACTAATTAGGAATAGCCAGGATAAGACCCAGCGAGGAGACCTAATCTGAGTATCCATACCTCAAACTCTACGAGGGTACATAAATTACGGGGACAAGGGGCCGAATCCATACGATTGTTGGATGCTGAGAACGAACTGGGTGAGCCTGCTTTGTTATAGGGACCAAAGGATTGGGCACGCAACAATGCGAAGATTTGGATTTATAACAAGCGACTCTTGAACCACCTATTAATCAAGTACCAGTCATGATAATTATTTCTCATGGAGCCTCTGGATGACCTCCCAGCTTCCAGCTTCCACATTCCATTAAAGAAATCAATGCATTTTCCTTCAATAGGATCATTGAAGATGGAGAGAATTTGGAATTGAATCAAAATAACGAAGATGGAAGGAATTGGGTATTGAATCAACTCATGTGGCTTCTTTAAAATTTTATGTCAGGTAGCATGATTTCTAAGAACAAATGAAAAGGATTCTCCATCATTGTTGTATTTTCCTATTTCTCTGTTACGCCCTATGTAGAATCTTCTACGACCATATTTTTCTTATAGGCCAAATGCAAATGTTATGGCCTAAGGCTATGTATTTTGACCTTTCCATTGCCTAAGTTACAAAAAATATCCATGGTTAACCAAAATTCATAAAAGAGGTACTATATCTTTCTCACATGCCAATATTCCCTTTATAGGGCTTTGTGGTGGCCTAAGGCCTCACACATAGTTTATGAGCCCTAAGGAAAAATGTTTTGGCCCAATAACTCTTTTCATATCAAATCATGGCCAAGGGATTGAAAGCCATACTTGGTGTGTCAAACCTCAAAATGATCGACATATCTTACTCATTGGCTAAATATTATCTATGTAGTATGTAGGTCCTTTGAGGTGGTATAGGGCATCACACATGACCCATGGAGCCCATTACCCTTACACGTTATGTTTTGAATTGATAATATGGCCCAATTAATGATAATTATTCTTGGTTGCACAGAGCTTGAAATGACCATTTCTTGCTTGTAAGCCAAAGATTTCCCACATAGAGATGACATTATGGACTAGGGCCCATGACAACACATCAGACATGACGTTATGGTGAAAACATCCATATAGCAATCAATTTCTTTGTTAATTTTTTTAAATCTATTTTGTTAAATTTTTACCTTTTTCTTTTTTTCTCATTAGTTAAAAAAATAAAAGTAAATACAACTTTAAGAAGAAGAGATGAAAGCCTATGTGGTCAGGAGGGAGGGGATTAAAATCCCTATTGGTTATACATAAACACGCCAAAGAAGAAATTATATATAAATGGGAGGGTGGAGATGTTAAATCTTGAGATATAAATGGGTTGGGTCGATATAAATAGGTTGGGTCGAGATTGAGCGGACCATCAAAATTGTTAAACTCCATCGCAATATTCGCTTGCAATTGGTGTTCCATTCTTTATTCTATTAATTGCGGCCAACTGATTCAATCGTGAGCCCATTCCTCCATTTTCCAAGGAGCCACGGAAATTTTGGGATTGAAATGCACTATCATTTGACTTGATTGGGTCTGGGATATTTGTGTATAGATTCCACAATATTTACTAAGTTGTTGTATTTGCAATAAATGTGTGGAAGTTTTTAAAAACAATTTTAGACCTGGTCATACGAGTGTATCTAACAATGTTGATGTCTCATGGGAATCTCAAAGAAGAAAACCAGGTAGTTTTATTACTAGGAATTCATACAAAACGAAATTATGAAATTTACATCACAAGGTCATTTATTTAAGCCAACCTGGCTTGCCACCTATCATAATAATCACACATATCTAAAATATATAAATAAATAATCATTTTTTAATATGAAACCTATACAAAAAAATTCTTATTAAATTACCCTTGTAGTTTATTTTATTGAAAGGTGTAAAACAGGGTAAAAAATGGTGGAATGTGATGCTCTTAATAATGTGAAAACCAAATAAATATTACCCATCAAAGAAAACCAATAAAGATTTGTATTTTATTCATATAAAGTAAATATATTTACATTATATGACCCTTTCCATATCAAAGAATATCCCTAGGAGGCATGGCCAACATATCCTCCATCATGAGCCCATTCCTCCATTTTCCAAGGAGCCACAAAAATATTGCCATTGTAAAATATTAATCAATAATTTAACAGGTAACCAATTGTTAGAGGCATTAAAACTATTGTGGTGTCTGGGAATTAATGGTGTTATGGAAATTGTGGATGAGGAGGACTGGGAGGGTATAATTCTTGTTCAGGGTATGCTAGTCGGGAATAATAAGAAGGGCTACCTTTGCCGTTGCCATCAGGGTTTTACGACATGGCACCGGCTAAAAAATGAGGAGGAAAAACAACTGCCTGTAGACAATGGAGGCTCCTGCTGCCTATAGAAAATGGAGGCTCAGAGATATTGTGCTCACCAAGGTCAAGGGATTTCCTGCATGTCCTGCTAAGCTACACCAGTCTATTTTTCATCCCAATTTGTTTTCCCTTATTTGATGTATGCGATGCATGTTGTTGTTGTTATTTGCATTTTCCACATCAAACTATATACTTCTTGTGCCCTGTTTTAATACCCGATTGTCGTCCAAGGGTTTGTGTGAATGTTTACATATTTTCATACAGTTTCATTTCCACTGTGCCGATTGCAATGGCTATCGGCAATCTTTTTTGATTTTCCAATATGCGTCGATATTTGATTCTTAATCCTATAATTGCAAAATCTGGTTTTGTTGGAGAAGAGTCCAGCAGCTACAGGAAAAGTTGCCACTTTGGTGGATAGACAGTTTGGCGAAGACGAAGAGATAAGGTGAAGCTACTACGCCGTAGCATGTTTCTAGCTGCAGAGCAGAGCCGAAAACCATGACTACCAGAACAGAGAAGTCAAGGAAGACGACAGTACCTGAGCGGCTGAAAAGAGAGAGCTCCACCACTGCATTGAAGGCAACAGCAAAGACAGGAGGGATCAGCGACCCTCATAAAGGAAAAGGAGCAACGAGGCTGAGGTATTGAAGACGAAGGACAGAAGACAGGAAGCGGTGCATAGTACCCATGGTCAGCGTCGGGAAGCATGGAAGATTGCAGAGAACAGTGGTGTGACGGAAAGCGGCTACCCCAAGTACAGATATGCCGACTTTCACTAGTTAGGGTTTGGGTTACTGTTGGGACAGGCCCACAGTGTTGTAATGGTGAGACCTTCGGGCCGCCTATAAAGGGATGTATTTTGTATTGTAAAAGGTTGGCATTTTGGGCATTTTAGGCTATCCAGCTAGTCAGATTATCAGTAGTCTATTAGCTTACTGTTATTTTGTATTGTAACAATCCGCAGGGATTGATAGACAGAGAGAGAGAGAGAGAGAGTGAGAGTATATTGTAAGAAGGCAATATAGAGAAGAGATCTACGAGAGAAGGGCTCCAGGCTGAGTGCATAGTTGCCCAGAAGATTTCTAGATGCATATGCGGTGTAGCAGAACTGTGTACCTCTCTCAAGTTATAATATAGAAACACAGTTCTGTGGACGTAACTTCCACCCTGGAAGTGAACCACATAAAATCAGAGCGTTATGTGTTTGATCCATGTGATTGTATTTACTTGTTATATCTATCATTCATTACATGAACTTTGCTTACAGTAAATGTATGTGTATGATATTCAGTTCATAGCATATTACAAGGATAAATGCAAGTTGAAGTCTTTAAGTATTCTGTATAAGAGTCTATCTAAGTTTCACTTGAGACAGTTAAGAGTCGCAGTATAAAATAGCCTTGTGTATTGAGTCCTGTAAGTTGAATGCAAGTAACGCTACGTATGCTGAGTCGCAGTGGTAGGATATCGCAGGGAGGTGATATCGCACCATCAGAGGAGCTGTGGTGCACTGCGGTTAAGGATCAAGTGGAGGAAAGAGTTACGTGTTGCCCAGGACGTGGCGATGCGATAAGGATTAGAGTCATCGTGAGTAAGAGGAAACTGCGCATCACAGAGAGGAAAGAGCAGTCTCACGAGTTAAGAAGAGCTGTGAGACGCACACAGGATGCCATATAGAACCTGGCCGAGACACTTGAGTCTTTGGCCAACCCATTAGGATCACTTCGGGTGAGACTTGAGGCCGCTCCGCGGTCTGTCGCCGAAAGGGCCAGTGAGCTAGGGGTGTTGTTGGTTCATTATAGTAAACCTGGGTCTGCCCAGACGACCAACAAATGGTTCCGTTGCCAGGCAGGAGAAGTCTGTTGGTAGTGGCTCAGGGATGAGCCACAAGTAAGTGTTAGGGGACTGTTGGAGCAGAGTCTCGCAGCTACAGGAAAAGTTTCCACTTTGGAGGATAGACAATTTGGCGAAGACGAAGAGATAAGGTGAAGCTACGATGTCGTAGCATGTTTCTAGCTGCAGAGAAGAGCCATAAACCGTGACTACCAGAATAGAGAAGTCAAGGAAGACGACAGTACCTAAGCGGCTGAGAAGAGAGAGCTCAACTAATGCATTGAAGGCAGCGGCGAAGACAGGAGGGCTCAGCTATCCTCATAAAGGAAAAGGAGAAACGAGGCCGAGGTATTGAAGACGAAGGACAGAAGACGGGAAGCGGTGCATAGTACCCATGGTCAGCGCCGGGAAGCATGGAAGACTGCAGAGAGTAGTGATGTGACGAAAAGCGGCTACCCCAAGTATAGATATGCTGACTGTCACTATTTAGGGTTTGGGTTACTGTTGGGACAGGCCCACAGTGTTGTAATGGCGAGACCTTCGGGATGCCTATAAAGGGATGTATTTTGTATTGTAAAAGGTTGGCATTTTGGGCATTTTAGGCCATCCAGCTAGTCAGATTATCAGTAGTCTGTTAGCTTACTGTTATTTTGTATTGTAACAATCCGCAGGGATTGATAGACAGAGAGAGAGAGAGAGTGAGAGTATATTTTAAGAAGGCAATATAGAGAAGATATCTAGGAGAGAAGGGCTCCAGGATGAGTGTGGAGTTACCCAGAAGATCTCTAGCTGCATATGCGGTGTAGCAGAACTATGTACCTCTCTCAAGTTATAATATAGAAACATAGTTCTGTGGACATAACATCCACCCTGGAAGTGAACCACGTAAAATCAGAGCGTTATGTGTTTGATCCATGTGATTGTATTTACTTGTTATATCTGTCATTCATTACATGAACTTTGCTTACAGTAAATGTATGTGTATGATATTCAGTTCATAGCATATTACAAGGATAAATGCAAGTTGAAGTCTTTAAGTATTCTGTATAAGAGTCTGTCTAAGTTTCACTTGAGACAATTAAGAGTCGATGTATAAAACAACCTTGTGTATTGAGTCTTGTAAGTTGAATGCAAGTAACGCTAGGTACACTGAGTCACAGCGGTAGGATATCACAGGGAGGCGATATCGCACCATCAGAGGAGATGTGGTGCGCTGCGGTTAGGGATCAAGCGGAGGAAAGAGTTACGTGTTGCCTAGGATGAGAAGATGCGATAAGGATTAGAGTCATCGGGAGTAAGAAGAAACTGTGCATCGTAGAGAGGAAAGAGCGGTCTCGTGAGTTAAGAAGAGCTGCGAGACACACACAGGATGCCATACAGAACCTGGCCGAGACACTTGAGTCTTTGGCCAACCCATTAGGATCACTTCGGGTGAGACTTCAGGCCGCTCCGCGGTCTGTTGCTGAAAGGGCCAGTGAGCTAGGGGTGTTGTTGGTTCATTATAGTAAACCCGGGTTTTCCCAGATGAACAATAGGTTTCTACACGAGGGTTCTCTGAAACCTTACATGAGAAATCAAACCCTATATTAGATATTAGTGTTTAAACCCAAGCGATGGATGCAATTTTATGTTTTTTTGTGTTTAAACCCAAGCGATGGATGCAATTTTTTGTTTTTTAAGGTGGAAATTTCCTTCTGTCTAGCTCCAAGGGGAATACAATTGGCCTGAATTTGTCAGGCCCACAAGCGGCTTGTTTTTACCAATACGATGGCCCTTAAAAATATGAATCAGTAATTACAACTATTTCTCATTTGGCTAAGTCCATACTCTTATTGCATAATCACCCAAGACTTGCACTTGGAATTTAACCTGATGAGTAGACTGATATTCCACTGCTGAAATAAAACAAAGTAGAAATGTCAAGAGAATTTGTTAACAGGAAAAAAAATTGCAGGTGTTAGATGAGATACACAACTAAATTGAGAAATCATCAAATATCAATTGATGGCTCATCTCTGACTTCAAAATTCTGGATCTTTTGAAAAGATCTGAAAATGTATCAGTCAATTGAAATCTCGCAATCATTTCACATCAATTTCAGTTGACAAATTGGTGCATCCTATATAACTAGTAGTAATCTTGGCAATGCTGAGAACCACCTTCAAAATACCTCTCTCTGCACTAGTTCTCCAAGAAGATGAGACCATCCACAGAAGCCAATCAAAATGATCATGACTTCCTTTACAATGATGGCATGTAAGGCTACGGCCTTAATATTCTAAATTAGTAATCACGTATCTCTGGTAGTAAGCGTTCTACAAGGGAAGGGTAGCTGCACAGAAAATTGATTATAATAATTTAGATAGTTCTTGAAAAGTGCCTGGCTCTCACTGTAACTGTTCATAGTTTGCACTCAAAGAATAATCCTGAAAATCCCTAGGTAGTGATAAAGCTAGAAACCTATCTAAACAACAACAATATTCAAATCCTAGAATCTACAAACACATACTGTAGAAAAATAATAACAGCAAGTACGAAGATCTCTGCAAATCCAATCAGAAACATCTTACCTCCACCTTTTTTGTGGTCCAACTCCAGGCCTACTTTTACACAGAGAATTACCTACAAGGAATCTTCACTTCAATCCCAACAAGTAAGTATATATACGAACTTTTCTCTGTATCTACTCCGTGAAAAAATTAGTAGGTGTCTTAATAATGCAACAAAGGATATAAACTTATTTTGCCATAACTGCCTACAATGAAGGATATGTATCAGTTAATGGTGATACCAATTAGTATGCCCTAGTTGATTATGATGGACTGTAATTTTAAATATTTTGTCCTTCGTATACCCTCTCCAGTATTTTCTGTAGCCCATGCACTTATTTCATTCATATATATATACACACAGACATGCTTGTGTTGTTTGTTGTACTTGTGAGCTTTTGATGTAACTATAGTATACACTTGAATGTGTTTCATATATATACACACACACGCTTGTGTTTTTTACTGTACTTGTGAGCTTTTGATGTAACTATAGTATATACTTGAATTTGTTTCTTGATTGGTATTTAGAATGCATATAAGTTTATTGATTTTTAACTATTTTATGAATCATGATTTACATTCTAGGAAGTAATGGGTGCTGGCATCCTTTGTGATCCTAGCAAGGGGAAAGGATGGGTGGTTTGTGACTTCTATGAAGGTCAGAAGATAAATGTGCAAACGTAGAGCAAGCGATTTTATCGGCATTGTCTCTCTTGTAGAGCCGTGAGTCTATTCGCATGACTATGTATCTCTGTTTGTGTATGCCTGTTTTTAGATATTTGGATTAATGAACTTGCATTTTGAAAGCCTCTTCTTGCAGTGGATATTCCCATTTTGTTGTCATATGAGTGGTCTTTAATATGCTTGGATTCAATTTTTTCTCTTTTATGTGGAAAAGTAGCTAATCTTTCATTCAACTAGAAATAATGCCTTAGTAATTAAATGACATTATAAACATGTAGAGTGATGCTTAATTGTCTTGCAAATATGCACTGAGATTGTTTGGAAGATGTGTTAAATGCCATTTCACCTAGGGATTTGCAGCTCAAGGAAAGACCAGTTTTAAATTTTGGTGAATGGAGTAAAGTATGGATGCTTTGAAGTACTTGAGGCTTAAAGTAAGGAATAGTGTTGTCAGGAAAATACCAAGACTGTCCAAGGCACACCTTTGATGGTGGGCACTTTCTCGTTTGAGCTAGGAGTGTGGCTCAACTATCAGATATTTATTCATGGTGTAGTTGCACAACATATTTGCATGGTTTGAATAGTAAAAATTTCTCTCGTCACTTTAACCATAAATCGTGAAATTTAACTCTCACTAGGAACAAGCCAATGCATACCCCAGAATCTCCAAAGAAAAAACAAATTCTGGTTACTTGAGAATCTAAGATACCAAGTTTCCTGTCCCAAAATTAGAAGCAATCTTTACAAAATATCGGTAAAGAGATTATAAGATGCGTTTTTATAAGACGTGTTTTTGATAAAATTCAGTCTACCCCCAATGCTATTTTTGGATAGCAGACACCTAATCGCTGATGTAGATGTCTAGGAGAGATCATTGCTTCAATAGAGATGGGTTTTCTCTGGAGAAGTGGAAGAGTTTGATGAAAGTAAAATTAAAATTCCAAACAAGGGGGTAGTGTTCTATTTCTTTTAGTTGGATGATTGGGTATGCGATAAATGTTCATGATCACCTGGAACTCAAACAAACATGGAATCATATTTTATGTTTTTTCTTCATTGGAAAGTATTGCAACACTAACAACAATGTAGACATGATCTGTAAATATGGGACTTATAGCCCTCAGGTCTCACCAACATGAATTTTCTGCAGAATTGAAATTTGGTCTCTACTCTAAGAATAATGCAGGGTTCTCTGTTTTCAGGGTTGATTCCAAGGATTCTGTTCTAGATTGGTTCACTGCTTTAGGTCAGGTTTCGAGCTGTTGAAATTCAAAACCAATGCTAATCACCAATGCCAATGCACTCTCTGCAATGGGACACTCAATTTGTCAAAGCTGAGGTCAAAGTATACTTGTGCATAAGTGGGTAGTATGTATGGAAGGGTTTGGTTCTATTTATAATGCTTTGTTTCCATGTCAATTACATCACATACTGTGTATTGTAATGCATGATCACAAGATTTGGTTGTGGCTCAATTATATCTCCCCATTAAATATTTAATATACATTCAAGCAATAAATCCAACATAGATTTGAGTGCATGCTATTATGAGATTGAGTAGAAGTTTCTTGGTTCTCCTAAATTTGGTAAGCTCTTCTTACTAGATTCAGCTGCATGTAGTGAAAAATTTATCACTGTCAGTAAATCTGAGTAAAATTTCTTTTTATTTCCTACTACTCCATTGCATCTTGTTTTTGTTTTGGATCATTGATTCAATATGCTTAGCTTCTTTTCTAGAATAATTTGATTAGTCTACTCTGGAAATTTACCTTGGTGAGGATCAAGAAATTTCCATCTAGAATAATTTGATTAGTCTACTCTGGAAATTTCCTTTGGTGAGAATCAAGAAATTTCCATCTCATAGAATATAATGACAGGGAGCCGTCCAGGAATGGAATCTAAAGAAGAGCTTAAGTAATTTGACATATTTTCCTGGGAGTACATTTTGTTGTCTAATCGATCAATTCTTATAATATTATTGAATATGAATACGATCTAACATATACAATTTAGTCACACATGGCTGCAGGTATTGGGCCTTATGTGGAGGTTGCATTCTACCACAAAAGATCTTGAACATTACTGGTAACAGATGCAGTAACTTATGTACCAAAACAACCACTAGAAACAATCAGCAAAGAGGCGCTTCTAGCAGCAACTAAGAATGGATTAGCAGTAAGACTATTGAGCAAAGGGAAGAATGTTCTGAATGTAGATATTGTTGACAATAAAGAAACATGGAAAAAGGGTAAGTTAGATGACCCAAAATCTAAATAGGAAGACAATCAAAAGTAGTTGCTCATAACATATTTCTCTTTTCTTCTCTTTTTCTACACTACTTTGCTTCAGAGTTGTTTCCTTTGTGTTTCTCATGTTCTTTTCCAATTTCTATGTGAAATTGATAAACAGTAGTTTCCAAAGTCCAAATGTATTTCACGTCTTTTAAGTCCATCATAAGAATGTAAAAAGTGCTCATCTATACTTTCGATATATTTTGAAGGCCTTCTGATGAGTATCTCATATGTACGTCTTTTAAGTTCATTAACCACACAATAGCTGATTACATGAACAAAACATTCTAAAGGATCTCACTTTTAAATCAAGATCCACGTGTCAAAAATGACTGCTTAGCAAAATAATAGCTGGAATGACCAAAAGCTGAAAGGTTTCTCTTCAACTCAAGTCGAATGTAGTCTTTTTTGGAGCTGCAAGCTGGAGGGAAGCCATTCACCTTGTTTCGGCTGTATCCAAAATAATTGCTTTGAAATGAGAAAAGAATGTATGGAAGGTCACTTAGAGGCAAGAAAAAGTGCATCCCAATACTAGTATTGGTTTCTTCTTTAACTTGTCTTAAGGAACTTGAACATTGAAAAGGTGGAAAACAACTTTTTGAGATACGGGTCTAAAATAAGACATATTGTGAATGGAATCCAATGTACCAGATGTGTTTCAGGGCCATACCAAATGCATTTATATGTTCATGTATGTGGTAGGTCCCCCTTGAACATGTTTCCTATATCTACCACTTGACACAATGTGAATACATGTATAACCAAATAGTGTCAATTCACTAGGCATTATTATTTTATCTTTCCACACTTAGGTGATTTTACAGATAATTACTACAATTTCCTTTGCTCACCACACAACTTGAAACAAGGACATTAAAATTTAATTCAAACTCTCTGATACTTTTCCCTACAGTTACCTTGAAGGGAAAAATTAACAACACTGGAGACTAGAATTTGTTATTTTCTGAAAGTCTCTTTTACTAGCTTTCTAATGAGACTTATCGAAACTTAGGTAGACCCACATTCCTAATAAGAACTTCACATTCTTATATTAAATCTCACTTGATGGTTTTTTCACTTCTTTTAGGTTTTTGCTTCATCTATTATGATGATTGTTGGTGGTTTCTTACCGAACCTTCCTCCCCACCTGTTGGCCATTGTGCCATTCAACTTATTTGGCTCAGTCTTCATTCAAATTGCTACCACCAACATTAATCCAAGTCCATCAAGGACCTTGCATCTAGCTAAGAAATGGGTTTTCTCCATCATTTGAACTGGATTATTGTTGTAGTCATATTGGAATCACTAATAATTTCACAATTTCCTTTGAATTGAATTCCATTTGTTAGCACATGAAGAATGCATGATAATTCCATTTTGCTGCTGATAAAGTAGATCGTGTTCATTTCTCTGGGCTGCTCTTGGACTATTAACTTGGGCATCATTCCTCTGGTGTTGATAAACCTTATTTGTGAATGTGCATACCCTCTCCTAACATGCCATAACTAAGGTATGATATATTCTAGCTGGGATGTGAATGTGTTGTCTCTATTCTATAGATAGTGGTTGATTTTGAAGCTGTAGTAGGTACATATTTTGTAGATGGTAGGTATGATGGAGTTATATGTACTTCTTGGCAGATTTAAGAAATATTCCCTAAGTTTATCTTTAGTTTGTAGCACTATTTAGTCTGTTGGATGTATCTAGATATTTTGGTGAGAGGTTGAATAAGTTTTCATTTTATACTACAATATAATCTTAAATAGACATGGAGGGATCCACTTACAATACATACATTTTCAACTAATGACCCAAAGGAAACTTCCAATGGACAATTCCAACACTATTTGGATGTCTACAATCAAATATTATTGGTCTTGGCTAGCCACCATACTCCTCAAAGTTTGTTTGTTGCAAAATGCTTGAAAGCGGCTTGCAGACAACTTGTAACTCTGACATTAAGCTTCCTTCTCTGTTGGTTGTCCAAATTCCTATAGTAGTCTGAGACTTGTTGTATTAATGGTTTTCTAACAACACTTTTCCTACTTTTAAGATAAATTCCATGCATTTATTGCCATGATCTACTCATTCGTATGACTTTCTTTCTCTGCTCTACAATATTAAAATGATGAAAATATAGTGAAATTTACCTCTTTTTTGTGTGACAATCCTCTTTTTTGTTGTTTACTTGCTTTGTTGTTGGGTAAACTTTTATAATGCTTCCATCTATTCTCAAGTGATTATGTGAATACTAGTACCACTCCATTAAAAAAAATTTAGTGTAGTTATTTGAGCACTGAATGGTAAGTTAAAATAGTGAACCTTGTTGATTTTAAGAAGTACAACACTACATGGGATAAACATTCACTACATGGGATCGGATATTTGCATTGAATCCTCTAACTTTCAAGGTTAGGTGGAAAGGAAGCAATTCAAATGCTATTACATTGTTTCTGATGTTAGTTGTTAGGATGATAGCCTGTTAGTCATTAACAAGTTGGGCCTTAAGGTGGCATGTTGGACCCCTAGATAACAATTATTAGTTATACTAAGCTGGGGAATTATTTGTTAAAAAACATGCCTTTTATTTGCATAACAAAACTACATTTTAGTTTGATATTTTTCATTTTTAGTACTCAGATGGTTATCCAAGAATACGTTTTCCTAAAATTTCCAACTGATGATAATGTTTAATAGAATTTGTTTTGACTGTTTTGATATTGTGTTATCTAACAAATTGATGTCAATTTTTCAAAGCTGTCCCTAAGAGTGAGTCACAACAAAGCATTTGGGATAAGTACAAAAAATATGTTAAATATCAATGGTATGTCATAGATATTTTACTATTATTTCTATTTAGATTATTAGTGTTCTTTTCATGTCTACCCATGTTTGGGGTTCATGAGTTTCCTTCTAATGGGCATGTTACGATCATCTGTCTGGAGTTGCACAGAATTTTGATCCCTTTCTTTTACAACGCTCATGCTCATACAAAGTGCGTCTAGAGGATATTGGATGTTTCTTATGGATGTTGGATTGTTTGTTTTCTTTCTTTGCCTACAGATCTAGAATTAGATTAAATGCATAGAATAAAGAACACATGCATATTCACATAGCTTAATACAAATAAATTTTATATAAGCGATGCTTATAATATGGAAGACCATTACTTTCAAGGATTTTAAGTTTTCTCCTAACTCATACACTTACATACATCCATACATGCACACACAACAGTTTTTTTTGTTGAGTTAGAATCTCAAAACACATAGAAATTGTATTTTAAAAGTCCATGACCTATTGATTCTTTATTCAAATACTGTTGTGATTCTTTTATATATTCCACTATGTGGTCTTGTGGCCTTTGTATTTTTGTGGAACTCTGATTTTTTCAGCTGTGTTTCAGGTATTCTAATTCTTGCAAAATTATGTTTACTTATGGAACATTGGTTTTGGAAACTTAGGGTGACAGGTCTCAAATTGTGTTGACCACTTTGTTGTGTCTACGACCTTGCAATTTTGGAGGTTTTCTTCTTGTGTCCTTTCATCCCCACAACTTTTCTATTTTAGATTCTTGCAGTTTTGCAAGATGATGAACTTGCACAATAAAATTCTCTCATTTTGACCTAGATTAGTCCTCTGCTATCTAAACCCCATGTGATCCCCAAATGTAAAGTCGAATGTTGTATTATTTAATATTAAGTGAAAAAAATTGAACTATCTCCAAAACCCCCACCTCCCTTTGTTCTCTAAGGTTCAATTTTATACAATGATATTTGAATTTAAATTGGCACATCTAATTCCGATGGGAAAGAAATTGAATTGTCCATTATTAAAACTGTTGGTATTTAGAACCCCATAAATAAAATTAGTATTCATCATCACAAATATGGAACTCATGAATTGTTCATGAACGTGCCTGAGATAAATTTCAATTTGAGATTTTTTGTTGATAAACCCCTTTTGAAATTTTGAATAGTTCAAGCAAACATTTGCTCTTTTCTATGTAAAGTTTCCTTTATTCATTCCTTATCCATGTCTCTTCACTAATTTTTACTCTGAATCCCATTATTCTCTTTTTCTTTTTGTGTTGTTTTTGTCAGTTCTTATTTCACATTCTCTTCATTAGCTATTATTAAATGGATTCATGAAGCTATGTTGCATGGAGGCGCCCCCCTCTCCGCCCTCGCTCCCAAAATTCATAGGATTCATGAAGTTAAAGGATTCATGAAGCTATGTTGATGAAGTGATGGAATGCCCCTTTAGAATCTCTTGATGGAACAATTGTTAGTAATATGAGAAACCCCTGAACTTCAACTACCTCCTTGTGGCCTTATCAATTGTGGAAACTGGTATGATCCTTTTTCCTGTTGACATCTTACTAATTTTTAGATTATAAATAATGCACATAATATAAATCAACTTTGTTGGTGTTAATTGTTAAAATATTCATTATATCATATATGTTGCACATAGTAGACATCTTCTTTTAGTAACCATTCATGAGTTCTTCTCTTACCATCCCATTGCTGAACAAAATCACCTCATCAATGAATAACAACATGTATGTAGAAACACACACATCCTCAATTGGATTCTACAAATATTTCTTAAACACACCCTTGATTCTTTGTCCATATCAAGTTTAGGTTATTAGGTATGCATGAATACATTATGTTGTTCTCTAAGACTCTTTTGCAGACCACTTTAATAGATTGCGTAACTGTTTAGGATATTTTGTTGCCTGAGCATGGTATATTTTTGTGCTTATTAGTGTGGTTGAAAAAATAAAATGGATTTTAAGCATGAATGTCTTTGGATCATATTGTATTTTATTAGAATTACAAATGATGAAATCTATGTGTTAATATTTCTCCTCTTCCCAATTCTTAAAGGGTGCTAGCTCAATGGAAGAGCGCTTGCTTTACAAGCAGTAGGTTGGTGGTTCAATTCCAACATGCCCTAATGATATTGGAATGTATTTCTAAAGGTAAAAAATATAGTAGTGCAAGATGGATGCAATATTAGACACAACACTAAATGCAAAACAAGATGTAAAAGTGGATGTCACACTAAACACAAAAGTGGATGCAAAAGTCGACCTTATGTTAGACACAAATATGGAAACAAAAATGGATTTCATACTAAACGCAAAATTGGATGCAAAAAGAGACTCAACACTAGACACAATTATTGACTCAAAACTAGATGCAATACTAGGTCCAAAACTAGACGCAACAGTAGATGCAAAAGTGGACGCCTAACTAGATGTAAAATTGGACATTAAATTGAGCACAAAATATGGTGTATCGATGGACATAAAACTAGGCGTAACACCAGGTGAAAAAATGGAATGAACACTTGGAGCAAACAAAAACTTAAAATGAGACACAATATTGGATGCAAGATGGGAGAAAACATTGGATGTAAAACTAGACGTAATATTGAATGCAAGATGGGATGCAAAATTGGACACAAAACTAGAAGCAATATTAGATACAAACATGGGTGCAAAACTAGGCACAACACTAGGCGTAACACTGGGTGCAACATTGGGCTCAAACATAGATGCAAAAAAAGACATCAACCGGGATGCAACACTAGGTGCAAACCTAGATGCAAAATATGGCGTAAAACAAGATGAAACATTAGGCACAAACATGGATACAAAAAAAGACTAAAAACTAGAAACAAAATTAGATGCAAATGGGGATGCAACATTATAAGTAAAATTGGATGCAAAACTAGACGCAACATTGGGCCAAAAATTGGATGCAAACCTAGATGCAACATTAGATGCAGAATTGGACACATAATTTTATGCAAAACATGGTGCAAAATTGGGTGCAAGGCTCGATGAAAAACTAGGAGAAAAATAAGACGCAACATTGGTTGCAAAATTGAGCGTGAAACTAGGTGCAAACAAGGATGTAACAAAGGACACAAAAAAATATGCAATAGAAGTTGCAAAATTGGGCAGAAATAAAGGCGTAACAAAAGATGCAAAAAATTGGGTGCAAAAATGGACGAAAAAATAGATGTTAAAAAGGACAGAAAAAAATGCAATAGATGGCATTTTACGAAAATGTACAATAGCGCCAGATTGTTCACCACAATTGAGAAAAAATTACACTAAAATTCAACGCTAAATTCAATGCTAAATCCAGTTTTTGTTGTAGTGAGAATCCATATTTCTGAATTGATGTGCTCAGGAAGAAACTCTCTGCAACCTGCAAAACAAAACTAGGAGAAAATATTGTAAGCTAGACAAGCTCTTCTTTAGAGAGGGATAGGAGACCAGATGCGCTCCTCAACTCTATAGAACTTGATCAGCCTTGCTGCTTTGATACCATGTAGAAATAATAGATCAATTCTATGAGCAATGATGCTAAGAAGAAGAACAGGAAATAGATATTGCTACTAAGAATTCTCACAAGCATACACAAGAAAAATAGAGAGAATAAAAGAGACCGAATCACATGAATGAAGAGATGGATATTGGTATGTATCCTTCCATTGAATAATGATGAATAATAGTGTACATAAATAGTACATCCCTCATAGGAAAATCAAGTTTTAAGAAGACAACTCATAAATCTCAAAAAGGCTGACTTACCAAAATATAACAAACCCCCATAGGTGGCTACATCACTTCCCAAATATATCAAGGACATCAAGAATTAGAAAAAGAATGAGTGAGTTGTGAAGGAGATGGAAAAAACATGCTAATCCTAGAAAATGGAGAGAAATTCATGAAGGATGGGTTGGAAACACAGGGACCCACTTTCGTAGTTGACTAGATTTACCTTATCCACAGAAAAGTAGGATAAAGTAGAATAAAGAAGAATCTGCTATAAAGTGTTGTATACTAATTCTGGATGGTGAAAAGGTGGTCAAGATCAAACCAAAATCAGAAATAAAGCATTCCTGGGATATAGATGGCATGTATTGACTTTAAGGTGCAAGTGGATGCCAACTAATTTAGCTAGTGGGTGAATAATTAATCAAATAATGATTAATTATTTTATCCTAAATTATGAGTGGGTTTAATATATTCCAACATCACTATCGCGAGGTTGTTGTACCATCGAGGTACCTTGTTTTTTGGCCATGTATTTTTCAAGGGAGAACGTTGGCTTGACGAAGGGGGTGGGGAGTAGGAACCACCCTCGATGCAAGAATGGGGTTTATAAAACCTCTTTCGAACGCAAGTGCTTCATTTTTTTATAACGATTCTATCATGGAAAATGTCTCAGCACTGTGAGCGAGGGATTTGGTGGGGATATTGGAATATTTTCTCCTCGACAAGGCTGGTTGGACCGATTGGATTTCCAATTCTTGGAAACCCTTTCTGGACTACGCTCCTATGATGAGAAAATTGTCTAATGGGTGGTATGTATTTTTGTTCTTGCAGTAGGATGATGCTTTATGAGTGTTGGAGGGTTGGTGGCTCATTGAGGCGGGTTCCTTGGTTCTATGCAGATGGTGGGTAGGTTTTGACCCCGAAACTTCTAGGGTTCTAAAGCATCATATTTGGGTGCTTCTACCCAATTTACCGTTGCCATTTTGGTCATGGAAGGTGCTCAGTGGTATTGCTAACACCATTGGTCATTTCATCACCCTGAACACTCATTGCATCAGGAAACATTTATGGTAGAGATTCAAAGAGAGACATATTATAAATGCTAATCCTAACATTACATGGTTATTCATATACATAAACACAATAATTTCACAAACAAATTATATACATAATTCAAATAAGTTCTAGGGCAGTTATCTTTTGAATGAGATCTTCCCAAAAATCGTTGAAAGAGAGGTACTCAAAACCCAACGTTAGGAAAGCTTGCAATCATTATTCTCTCAATGAAGCTGCCACCCTTAAGTTGGGGCTATCACATCACAAGGATCGGGCTTCAAGTTCACACTTGAGGACATATCCGTGGTAGTCTCCATAGTCTGAAAATGACAATCTTCACAAGGTTGCACCCTCCTTTTGGTCTCTCCTCTCTTATCCCCTTCAGGTTTTGTTCTAATGGATGATAATCCCCTCCATGGGGAATCCCCCTTTAATGCATATTCAACTTTGGGTTTTATGGCCTATATGCATCTATCCATCCCTCAGAGGTTTAAGTAGAAAGAATTCAAGGTATTGAGGGGAGGATATCGAAACTGCTTCTTAAAAAAAAAATTATTTGGAAGATTAAAAGTAGAGATAGTTGGCTTGCTACTGGGTATCAGAATACACATTTTTTTCATAGATTATGAATTTATCACAAAAGCTTGAACACAATTTGGATATAAAAGATCTTGCAAGGGTAATTTGAATTTACAATTTGGAGATTAAAAGATATTGAAAATTTGAATGCAATGCAAAAATTAAACAAGGATAAACATACATAGTCTCAAACTGGAAGGGTTGGGCACCAAACACTGCAAAGATAATGTGCTAATTAGGTATTGCTTGTTTTAATTGAATGATGCATTGAAGGAGAAGAGTCTGCACTCGACTCTTAGTTGAGGCCCGATCAAGCTCAAGTAAACAAGAACCTAAACAAAAACTTCACCAAAGGCTTTTAATGAAATGATTCCACTATTGTGGAAATGTATAATGGAAAAAATTGAAAAATATAGAGAAGCACAAGTATAAGGATTAATGTATATTTAGGGATGGGAATTGGCTTGATCTAAACCATGGTTTGGGGTCAAACATTAGGGATTAAAGCCTAATTTTTTCTTTAAGGGTTCATGCACCATGTGTAAGGCCCGATAACAATGTATATCCCCTATGAAGGTATATTTTTCTTATTAAACATATATAGAACCCTTTTAAGATTTAGTGCATGATAGAAAGGAATGATAATTCCCTAACCATGGACAATGGAAAAAAAACTAGGGAATTAGGTTATAGCTATTGATTTCAA
This sequence comes from Pseudotsuga menziesii, assembly GCA_001517045.1. NCBI lineage: Eukaryota > Viridiplantae > Streptophyta > Pinopsida > Pinales > Pinaceae > Pseudotsuga > Pseudotsuga menziesii. The sequence goes on from LPNX010984980.1 coordinate 879,351, forward strand.
GTCTCATGAACAATGTGTAGGGCCTTGAGCTACCACATATAACCTAATATAGTACAAGGATGATTTTGTGTAAAATTATTATTTAGGAACCATTAATTTGAGGTCTAGCAATGGTCTTAAATAATTATCTTTTATAAAAAACTATACAAATGGTGACATAGAGTCATAAAAAAATCATTAGAATTATAAATGGTAACAACCATTTTTTAACAATTGCCAAAATTTACCAGAAAGAGTATTAGAGAGGATCATTAAAGGATCATCAGTAGAAGTGTCACCAAAGACAGCCTTGGAAACATGCCTTTAGCAATCCTCACCAAAAGTGCCATTGAAAAATGCTTTGGTGGAAAATATTAAAGGAATGTGTGGAAAACCATGGGTTTATTTTCTTCTACATTAACATTGTGCGGTATAGAGTTAATATCTAGCATATACCTTGCCTCCTCCATCTGCCTAGCCAAACCCGCAGGCATGCCATAGATCTTCTATGTTTGAGAATGTGATATGTCTCCCCCAAGGAATGCATGTACTTTGTTATTTACTTGAATCCAACTAGAACATGGATCTTTTTGAATTCCCTTGTTTTTCATCATTTGTCTCATATTTTCTACAACATCCCACCATATTGTCATTGCATAAATATTTGACATCAACACATAGGTTCCTACCTTTTTTGATTCCAACTCAAGAAAATGTTTTGTTGCACGTTCATCTTCAAATTTAGGTGTATTCCACATGTACCAATCAAGGATCCTCGAACAACAAAATTAGGATAAAAATGCATACATTGAAAGAAATTTAAGCATGATAAATTCACAAGAATCATAGAATATATGTGTTGGAAGTACAATAGATCCAAACCAATAAGGTCAGAAAAATATTGACGAGAGGGAGGAAAGGTTTAGGAACTAATATGAATTTTCATTAGGTTGCTATTTCCCCATTATGAATGTAGTAGTATAGTAGGCCTATAATAAGGGAAAGAGAGGGAAACAAACAAAATTTTGTAAGTTAGAAGGTAGTATAAATTTTTTAGGATAGACATATAAAAAATAAACGGTGTCGATAACTAACATTATATGGTGATGATAAAAACTTTCTTCACCCTGTAACATGAATTGGGTCATGAGAATGATCCTTTGTGTACCAAACCTTCAAATGTGATACCACTTATCAATCACATGCCAAATATTTCCTATGCATGGGATATGTTGTGGGATTTCAAATGTGATATAACCAGCCCCCCAAAAGTCCAAATTGTCGTGATTTTTAAGGGAGGTTTTTAAAAAATCAGCTTAAAAAGGATTTTTAGGGGGAGTTTGAGTCAAACCCCCCCCGCAAAAAAAAATTCATGACAATTGGACTTTTGAGGGAATATTTATTACAACCGCCCCCACAAGTCCAAATTTTCATAAATTTTGGGGGCTACTTTAAAACAACTGCCCCAAAATCCTAATTATCATGCCATTTGGGGGCAGCTTTCAAACAACCGCCCCCAAAAGTCAAATTATTATGAATTTTGGGGGCGGCTTTAAAAGAACCTCCACCAATAGTTTATTTATCATTACATTTGGGGGGCGGTTTAAAAATTGCCTAAAAATAACCTTTAGGGGGGTCTTTCACCCCCCCCCCCCCCAA
>LPNX010984980.1:881693-967027 GCA_001517045.1 Pseudotsuga menziesii
AAGAACTTGTGAGTCTCGACAATAGTCTTCCCTTTGCACAATTATTTGTGGTCAAGATGTTTTATCATCATTATAGAGATATTATAAAATTCTTGAGTATGGGTTATGAACCATCCGTATTCACTATAACGCAGAAGAAATAATTAGTTGTGAGAGCTGTAGATTTCCAGTTGATTGTTGGACAATTATACAAAATGGGACTCGATGAAATTCTTCGTCTTAATGTTCTAGAAAATGACCGACCAATGATTTTAAATGAGGCACATGCTGGTGTCGTAGGAGGCCATTATTCTAGAAAATATAACGTGTGCAAAATTTTACAGGAAGGATTGTGGTGGCCTACACTACATGTAGATTCTAGATAATATTGTCACAAATATGATATCTTACAGAGAATTGGAAAACCGTTACGACGAGATGAAATGCCGCTAGTACCTCTAATAACTTTACATGAATTTGACAAACTAGATGTTTATTTTTTCAGACCTATTAATCCATCGAGAAAGAGAATACACACACACTATCTTTTCACTGCGATATATTACTTGACTAGATGGACTAAAGAAGCACCAATCAAGGATTGTACTGCTGTGACCGTTGCCCGATTTGTTTTTGACAATGTAGTGACCCGATTTGGATGCCTAAAGATTTTGATAAGTGATCAGGGCACACACTTTGTGAATTAGTTGATCGACAGATTAACTGTATAATTCCATATTTAACACCAGAATACAACACCGTATCATCTAAAGCAAAATGGCGTTGTCGAGGAATTCAATAAGATCCTGTTGAACATATTGACAAAAATATGTAATGCTCAAAGAGATGATTGGGATCACAATTTATATGCGGTACTATGTGCTTATCGTATGACCTATAAAAATTTGACAGGCCAAACTCCATTCATGCTAGTTTATGGACAAGAATCTATCATGCCGATGGAATACATTGTACCTAGTCTTAGGTTAGCTACGATAACGAAGATGACCGAGGTTGGTGTTGTAGAAGAAATATTGTCGCAGTTGTTCTAGTTGCAGGAAGAACGCTTTGTCGTAGGCTATCATCAGAATATCGAGAAGGAGTGATAGAAAGATTGGCACAACCAACATATTAAGAAAAAACAATTTCATACTGGAGATCTTGTTCTCCTGTATGACAATAAGTTTTTGAAGCATCTTGGAAAGATTAGAACACATTGGATGGAACTCTTTATTGACATTCATATCACTTAAGGAGGAGCAGTGCAATTGAAGAAGTTAGATGGAACACCTTTCAAAGGATTTGTGAATGGAAGTTGGCTAAATTCTTACTAGGATAGTTTCAATTTGGAAGACTAAGAATTCAAATAAAAAAAAAGAATGTGAAGAGAGAAAAGAGAAAATAAAAGGACAAAAAGTCACAAATTTATGAGTGTTATTTCTGCAAAAATTATGAGTGTTTTTGTTTAAGGTTTATGAGTGTTTGGTCACAAATTGTCTCAGATTATTTGATTGTCGAAAGATAAATAAAAGTGTAGCATACTATATGTCTGTCATAGAATAAAAAATGTTGGTGCAGACTCTCCTTCTGTCGCAAGGAAAGAACCGTGTCACAATCCATATGCCCATCGGAGGAAAATAATTGCTATTACGCAATGAATTTTTGTCACAAGGGAAAGCTGGACAACAATTAATTTGAGGATGCGGGAGATTTCGATGACATGATTTTTGGTCACTTCTGCCATTAATGCACAATAACTACCATTGAATTGACATACGAAGTCATGGTTTGATTAGCAGTTTCTTGGTTTGATTGGCGGTTTCCTTGTAATGATTAGAAAGATTGATCCTCGTTAAGGAAATCTCTGCCACCTTTCCATTTATTGCCTAATCATGTGAATTAATGAATGATTGTATGGGTACATGTATATCATCTTCACGCCAAAGTTTCATTAATTCAATTACATTCGACTGAGAGCGATGAAATGTTTGTATGCAACTGCAAGATCTAAAGTCATTGTGTCACAAAGTATTGTCATTTCCATCTCCAGTACAAGCACCATTCTGGAATCATACATTGACACGCCATTGGCTACTCCATCTTGATGTATTTGTAACTTCGGAATGTATTCACTTGTATATTTCATGTATTGTACTCTGATGTTTATTCTGGGAAGTGTCTATAATGTAATTGAGTCATGTCATGCCCCGATGTTCCTATCGAGAGGATATATAATGTAAACAAGTCATGTCAAGTCAATGTAGGTATTGTTCAAGGGTTAAAGTCCCCACAGTTCAAGGGCCCTAGGGTTATTAGACTCTCCTAGAGAAGTCAACCCTAGTGAGTCATTGTCAAGTCGGGAATTAGTATAAATAGAGAGTGAGCCTCTCTATTTATCACACACTCACTCACACTCAGTTGTAGCACATAGCTAAGGAAGAAGAAGTTGCTGGGGCTAGAGAGAAAGAGGCTACTACTGTCGGGATATCATCTTACTGTTTTTTGGGGATTTGATTTTGGCGCTGATTCTATCTTTGAGGAAGTTATGAGGTTTTCTCCTTTATGGTTTCCACGAGGAAAATATTTGTCTTATGTGTTTGATTAATGTGCTTGTTATTCTCTCAGTTAAGATGTTAAGTTAAAGATCTTAAGTTAATGCTAGCTTAAATGATCAAAATCTAACATGGTATCAGGGCTAACCTGAGAAGAAGACACTGTGCAGTTGCGGAAACTAGGGATTCCTACTTTTTGGATCTCTCTCCATATATTTTTAGCAAAATAAGGTTGGGATGACTCTCCTCTCTTGGGTACATCTTTATGTCGAGGTAGAATCTGATTCTGAGCATTTTTAGTTTTTGACCCGACACTACTGCCGGGAATTAGGGCTTTCCACAGAAGTGGAATTTTTTAGTGAGCCCAGGCTTGGATTGATATCCTCCTCAAAATAGAAGTTTAGAGATTAAGATCAAAGCTTTTAGTTGGAAATAACTCTAGGAAAGTCAAACCCTAATCTGCTCCTGAACCAGTATTGCAGAAATTTAGCTCCAGATGTAGATCCGACATCTTAACCTGGTAAGATCTAAATCTTTTGTATTTCCATTTGAGGTTCTTAGTTAAGATGTCTCATCATAACAAACTTGATGAAAATATTGAGGGAGATGATAACTTTCGAGCCTGGAAGTATAGGATCTCCCTGGTCCTGGAAGAAAATGAGTTGGACTCCTACATCAATGAGGAGATTCCAGTTCCAGAGGGAGATGAGGCTAAGGACTTACATAAGAAGAAGTTGGTTATGGCTAAAAGGATTATTGCTGATTCAATCAAGGATCACCTCATACCATAGGTGTCCTCCCTAAAGAAACCTAAAGCTATGTTTGATTCCTTGACCAAACTATTCAAAGGAAAGAACAGAAACCAGAAGATGACCTTGAGGAACCAATTGAAGAATGTGAAGATCTAGAATGTGGAGACTATATAGTCATACTTCACAAGGGTCTCCCAGATCAAACAACAACTTGAAGTAGTGGATGAAGAAGTGGAGAATGCAGATATTGTAATGCCCACCTTGAATGGTCTACCTAGGAAATGAGACTCTTTCATTCAAGGGATCTGTGCCAGAAAGAAGCTAGTCAAGTTCAGCAGACTATGGGAAGAATTCTCTCAAGAAGAAGCTCGGATAGCAACTCGAGAAGAAAAGATGGGAAGTGAAGATCAAGCTCTCATAGTACAATCCAAGAAAACCAGATCTAGCCACCATAGAGGTAAGCACTCTCACCAAAGGAGTAACTTTAGAAAGCCTTGAGATATGTCTAAGTACATTTGCTATACATGTGATGAAAGAGGACACTTTTATAGAGATTGTCCTAGAAACAAAAGTAGCTCTCACAAGAAGAAGGGAAACAAGAGAAGACATCATGCTCATGCTGCAGAGGATGATGAACCTTCCACAAAGAGAACCAGACAAGACAGTGCTGATTCTTCAAGTGATGAAGAATATTTTCTGATTTTCGCTCTTACAGGAACTATTACACATGGCAGCAATGATTGGATTATAGACAGTGGTTCTTCCAAACATATGACAAGATTCAAGGACTCCTTTGTGAAACTATTTGAACATGAATTGCCTCACAAGGTGAAACTTGGAGATGACTACCAGTATCCAATAAAAGGTAGTGGTGAATCCTCATATAATCTAGACTCTGGAAAGTCTATCAAGATGAAAGATGTATTGTTTGTACCTGGACTAAAGAAGAACCTCCTCTCCATATTTGCATTGGATGCAAAAGGAATGAGGGTTGCATTTGTAGATGGCCAAGTCCTCATGTGGCCAAAGGGAAAGTCTTTTGATGACGCAGTAGTGATTGGGGAACAAGGAAGACTATACAAATTGAAGGGCCAACCAGAAAAAGATTTGGTTCATGAGTCGGTAGAACCAAATGAGCTTTGGCATAGAAGGCTTGCACATGTGCATTACAGAGCACTACCACTTGCAAGCAATGTTGTTGAAGGTCTCCCAAAAATTAAGACAAAACATGAAGGTGTATGCAAAGGATGTACGAAAGGGAAGAACACAAAGAAGACATTTCCAAGTAGCGAGAGCAAGGCAAAAGGAATATTAGAAATCATCCACTTCGATGTATGCGATCCAATGTCATCCAGTTCACTAAGCGGGTATGTATACTATGTTTCTATTATTGATGATTTTTCTAAAAAGACATGGATATAATTTATGAAGAACAAAGATGAAGTATTCAGCAAGTTCAAGGAATTCAAAGCCTTGATCAAGAACCACACATAAAAGAAGATCAATACCTTTTGATCAGATAATGGTGGAGAATTCACATCAAATGAATTCAAAGAGCTATGCAAAGACTCAGGGATTAAGAGGGAGTTATCCACTCCATATAATCCACAACAAAATGGGATTGCAGAAAGAAATACTAGAACGATCATGGAAGCAAAAAGGGTCATGCTTCATGATCAAGATCTTCCCATGCATCTATGGGAAGAAGCTGCCAGAACAATGGTATATGTACAGAATCGTACTCCACACAGAGTACTCGAGAACAAGACACCTGAAGAAGTCTTCTCTGGGAAGAAACTAGAAGTCAACCATCTTAGAATACTCGATTGTCCTGTATACATACACATTTAGAAAGAAAAGAGAACGAATTTAGATCCTTCAGGAAAGAAGGGTATATTTGTGGGATACTCTGAAAGCTCGAAGGCTTACAGAATATACTTCCTAGGATTCAAGAATATTGACATCAGCAAAGATGTAACATTTGATGAAGATTCATCCTACATCAAATCCAGGAAGAGACCGACTGAAGAACTTGAAGAAACATAAGCACCCAGAATTCATGATACAATCATGAAGGAAGAAATTCAAGAAGAGGATCAAGAATTAGAATAACCTCAAGAACCTGTGGATCCACCTCAGGAGAAGAATCCTCACAAGAGGAAACCTGCTTGGGTACGTGAAATTATCCAAGGTGCAGAAATATATGGAGCTTCAGAAGAAACAAACAGAGGAAGGAAGAGAACTAGGTCCTGCTCCAGTTATGTAGCCCTGCTATTTGACACTATGAAGAAGCGCCAGAAAGGAAAGAATGGAAGGATGCTATGCTTGAAGAGTATCAATCAATCATGAAGAATGATGTTTTTTGATGTTGTCCCAAGACCAGAAGGGAAGTCCATTGTAACTTCCAAATGGATCTATAAGATCAAGCATGCTGTAGATGGTACCATAGAGAAATATAAAGAAAGATTCGTGGGTCATGGCTTCTCCCAGAAAGAAGGAATAGATTATGAAGAAACTTTTTCACCTGTAGCTAGATACACTTCCATCATATCAGTACTTGCTTTGGCTGTAGTGATGAAATGGAAGATACACCAGATGGATGTCAAGACTTCCTTCTTGAATGGTGTAGTAGAAGAGGAAGTGTATGTGGAACAACCACTCGGTTTTGAGACACATGACAGGGAGTCTCATATGTGTAGATTGAATAAATCCTTGTATGGTTTGAAACATGCACCTAGGACATGGTATGAAATAATTGATGGCTTTCTATCGAGTTTGGGATTTACCAAAAGTAAAGTAGATTCCAACCTTTACTATAAGTTTGAAGATGGTAACCCAGTGATACTCCTACTGTATGTGGATGATCTGTTTGTAACAGGTATGGATGGATTGATTACTGATACGAAGAGGAGACTTGCTGCTGAGTTTGAGATAAAGGACTTGGGGATGATGCACTACATTCTAGGCATGGAGGTGTGGATAAAGGGAAGAATGCAATAGAGATCCTGAAGAGGTTCACGAAGATAGACTGCAAGGCCATGAACACACCTATGGCATTGAACCTGAAGCTATTGAGTGTTGCTTCATCAGAGTTGGTTGATGCCATGATGTATTATCAGATGATTTATTCCTTGATGTACCAGACAAACACGACACTAGATATTTTCTTTGCTGTGAATACCTTGAGCTAGTTCCTGATAGATCCAAGACACGTTCACTTGATTGTTGCAAAGCATATTCTGAAGTACCTGAAGGGTATAGTTGATTATGGCCTAAAGTACGAGGTGAATTAGAAGATAAACCTAGAGGGTTATGTTGATTTAGATTGGGTAGGTAGTGCCATCGATAGGAAGAGCACTTTAGGATACTGCTTCAGTATGGGATCAGGAGTGATCTCTTGGTTTAGCAGGAAGTAGTCCTGTGTGGCACTGAGTACAACTGAAGCAAAGTATGTCACAACTTGTTCATCTAGTTACGAGGCAGTGTGGCTGAGAAAGCTAGTGTCTGATTTATTTGATCTCCAGTTGGATGCTACTTGTATATATTGCAATAACCAGAGTTGTGTGAAGTTGTCAAAGAACCCAGTTTTCCATGACAAGTCAAAGCATATCGAGATCAAGTATCACTATATCAGGGATATGGTGCAGAGAGGAGCAGTGAAGCTCTAGTATGTTGTGATGAATGAACATATAGATGATGTGTTGACGAAGCCATTGGCCAGAGTGAAGTTTGAGTACTTCAAGGAGAAGCTTGGTGTTCTCCAGATCGAGGTTCCCTCCAAGGGGAAATGATGATTTCGAGAGCCATTCTGACATGGTGAGAGGATTAGGTTCCTTCCATGGTCAGATATAAGGGCTGATCCATTCTGTCATGGTGAGAGGATTGGTTCCTTCCATGTCAGATATGAGTGTTGAGCCATTTTGATGTAACTGTAGGATTGGTTCCTACATGATTAGATATAAGTGCTGAATTCCATTCTTGGAATGGAGGCACTTGGTTAGTTACCAGGAATACTCAGCTTGGCACTGAGTTGCCATTCTCTGGGAGAATGGAGGCACCTGGTCAGTTACCAGGAATACTCAGTCTGGGACTGAGGGCTATTTTGATATGACTATGGGATGTAGTCTTACATGATTAGATATGGGTGCATGGCCATTTTGATGTGATTGAGGGATGTGTTCCCACTTGATAAGATCTAAGGGATGATGCCATTCTCTGAGAGAATGGAGGCACCTGGTCAGTTACCAGGAATCCTCGGTCTAGGACTGAGAGTTATTCCGATGTGATTTTTTCAAACATGGTCGGATGTAAGTGCAGAGCCCTTTCGATGCGATGTTTTTGAACATGGTCGGATGTAAGTGCAGAGCCATTTCGATGTGGTGTGTTCACAAATGGTCAAATGTAAGTGCAGAGCCCTTCTGATGCAGTGTGTTAGCACATGGTCAGATATAAGTGCTGAGCCATTCTGGCGCAATGTGTTTACACATGGTCATATGTGAGTGCTAGGCCTTTCTGACAAGATGAGGTCAAATGTGAGTGGTGGGCATGCCTTTCTGACAAGATGAGGTCAGATGTAAGAGCTGGGTGAGCCATTCTTACTTAGGGTCAGATATAAGTGCTGAAGACCTACATGAAGGGTAGGCCTACAACCAACATGAAAACATGCTAGTTCTGTAGAACTTCTTGTGACAAGAAGAATTGAGAGATAGCACCATTCTAAGATAGCACTGATGATGATGATCCAGACTTGATGATGATCCAGATCAAGTGATGATCCAGATGTGATGATGATCCATACTTGATGACGATCCAGATCAAGTGATGATCCAAATGTGATGATGATCTAGACTTGATGATGATCCAGATCAAGTTATGTTACAGAGAGAAATTCCTATGGCTTGGGGTACCACAACAGACAGCTTGACTCCAGAAATCAATCCTTTCTTATATGCAAGAGAAACCAAATATCTAAAACTAAAGGATCTCGATTCGTACCTTATTTCAGACGGTTGATGTAGATCCCCATTGAGCTTTCCAAATCTAGCTTGAATTGATAAATTGCTTCCTCAAGATTCAATAAACAAGATAAGCATGCTATATATAATCATGTTAGATCTACTCTAGCATATATAATCAATAACATATAAGCATTTGAACTCATCCATGGATCAAATATTCATTCAAATACACATTATTGGATAGGAAAAGATATTTCTATTAATATAAAATCAGATATTAAAATGAATACAACCTCTGTCGGCAAGTCTGCGAATTGGAGAAACTGAGTCCCCCACTTGGGCCTCCACCATTTCAATCCTCCATCTCTCGATAGCAAGCTCACAAGCAAAGGGAAAGCTTGGGAAGAACACAAAAGTGCTCCAAGGGACAAAAGGATGCAGACTCAAGTATAAGCTCCGGCAAAAATGGACTATAGTTTTCTTGCTCTCAATTCCTCATGCCTTCAATGTATCCAAAGGGTTCCTTATATAGCTCTTCAATGGGGTAATGAAAGGTCGAATCCAAGCAATCTCAAGGCATAGGGAAGGCTAGGAGACAAGTGATTCAGATCCACATCAAGGAAAAATCCAAAAGAATTTGGGCTTTTGCACACATCCCGATGTACACAGTTTTAGGGGTCAAACCCATGTATATACACGAGAAAGGGTTTAAAAGTCACGTATAGCAAATTTTTCATGTTTTTAGGGATGATCTTGTAAACATCAAAGGAAAAAAAATGGTCCATGGGGTCTAAGGAGTCTGCAAAGGGACAGGGAAGGCCATAAAAATGTGATTCACCATGTGTGGTAAAATTAGCTATAACAAATGCCCCCTAATGTGTGAGGTCAGAGGGGTCATACGATGGCTGAAATACATTATAAGTCCATCCCAGAAGTGAAGTGATGAATAGCCCAGTGGAAGAACCATCCATCCAATCAACACTATACAATGATACAACTCTGCGCATAACTACAAATACATATAGAGGTCCCGGATACATAAGAGTACAATGGCCATGAATAGGCATGATAATATGAAATATGTGGTCATCGCCACGTACAATATAAATAGATTAGAATCTCTAAGATGAAGATATACAAAGGATCATGATCTCCATGAAGACTGAAGGTATATAATGGATCGAGATCTCCATAATGGCTGGAAATGTCTGACATATGCTAGAATCAAGTCGTGAGAGCTAAAATCTCATGAACACTGGCATGATCAAGGAGGTAGCATATAAGAGATGCCACCATTCTAGAAGGTCTTCTACACAAACCACTATGAGTACATGTCCTACTATTTGAATAGAGGTGTCTAGGTCGAACATAGTAGTGGCATCGTCTGATTACCGGTCATTGATGTATATTGTTAACAGACACGAGATCACCCACCAATAATGAAAATGGGAATCAAGGTACTAGAGTGCAAACTAACAAGTGTGAATAAATGTGTTGAGGTCGAACACTTGAGAGAATTCATTGATCAAGGGACATTTATGTATTCCCAAAAAACTGTCGATGGTGAGAGAACCTGCCACTAATGCTGCAAGTCTCAAGGCACTCAAGAATGACTCTAGATTCCTATCCTAGAATAAATGATCTGAAGTCGATGGGATGAAATCCGCTGGAAGGAGGGAATTAAGGCATCCCCCATCATCCAACATGAGGTACTCAGCAAAGGTGCATAATGTGGAAGGACTCGATCTTAAGGTGCACGAACCAGTAACTGTATCGAGAATGGATGACATGTAAAGTTAAGATAACTGTGAAATGGCTGACTCAGGTTTCAAATTCCTTCAAACAAGAGAATAAAGGTGAATAGTGACTGAATGTAGGCAACATAGGCTCGATATGAAAAATTGGGACATCTCTGCTACACAGGAGGCTCTGATAGAGGATCCATAGGGACTGGAAGCTTAACCAGTAGGTGGAGATAAACTCAGATAAATGAGTACAAATCCTAAAGTCAAACTATTAACCCAACCAATGGATGTAATATACAGTGCTCTGTTTGAAGGTGACATGACTCGACTGTTTCCAAAGATAACATCTTTTCTTATCCGGCTTTTTGGTTTTTTAATTTTTTTTTTGGACTTTTTCAAATATTTGAAAAGCTTGAGAAAGAATAAAATTGCTTTCAAAGTTACAGTCTAGGAGGAGACGAGTGTCAAGGGGCAAACAAACTAGTTCCAAGCAGCGGAACATACCTATGCTCAATGCAAGGACACATGTGTAGGATAGCAACACTCAGGGGAAAGTCCCCTCCCGGTAAAAATAGGGAATCAAGATGCAAAGGATATATAAAATGGATCTGTGTGGCTAGACATGAGACAAGATTCGACTATATGGCTGATACTCAAAGTCAGGGAAGCTGGCATAAGGCTCAATTGAGGCAGGCAAAGCTCATGATAATGCAATTACAACTTGACATAAGGGAGCCTAGGGGAGATAGGCCAGAAAAAGGTGAAGAGGAGTATGAGGCTCTTGTGAAATGTCATGGCAATACTATACAACAGACTCCCACACCCTAAAGGACAAAACTGTCGGCATGGGCACCAAATGCAAATTAGGCACTAAATAGGGTACCCATGTAAGGTCAAGCTCTACCATTCAAGTCATGCCACTTCTAAAACAACAAGAAGGTTTCATGACAAGATAGAATGGGTTCGTGCCTACGGTTATGATGAAATGATCATAAGGTCATGCAAAATGCAAACGGTGGTGAAACCTAACCTATATGCCAGTTTAGACATGATACCTGAAATCAGCACAAACGAGTCAAAACAATGGTCGAAATAGCGCTCAAAATGGTCTCCTACATCATATATTAGTAAAACCTGGTCCAAAAGGATTAGAAACGGTCCAAAACTATAGAAAAGGGGGTAAAAATTTTCAAAAATTTGAAAAATTTCTATAAATAGTAAAAAATCCAAAACATTATATAACATTTGAAATTTTTACCCAATTGAGCTCAGAACTTCAAACATGAATTCCGGGAGATCCAACCGACAGAATCCGACACTCTTTTTTCCAGGTAATTTCCCATGTCCCGCTCTTTCATTTTCATGTAAAATTTTCAATTTTCCATTGTCTATTTTGATTTCTAGGCCATCCTAAAGTGTGCACCTCAACCCATGCGGAAATCAAGGATTTTTCTGCGTATAAGGCTGGATATATGCAGAAAAATCCCTAAAAGTTGTGTACATACATGGCTGTTTAGCAAACAGTCGCGTATGCGACCGTGGTCAAGTTTTTTAAAGAATTCTAATGACCCAAACTTGATTTAAATGTGTAGGATGGTTCTAGAATGGAGAGAACGTGAGCACGGGGATGTAGAAGAAGTAATACGTGGTGATCTGATGGCACAACAGGCTCTTCATGCATGCGATCTCTACAAGTTTTGGTGTCTTGGTGTCTTAAGAGCTAAACCAAGACTACTGCAGATGCTAGTAGACTACTGGGATCCAGAATCAGAGTCTTTCTAGATTGATGGGATGTCCCTCACCATAGAAGTGGAGGACATATACTTTATTAGTAGACTTTCCTGATGGGGGGAAGTGGTGAACCTACGATCTCGCGGGCCCAAAGGTGGCCTCACCATAGATGAGTACATAGCTATGTATTGTTATCCGGACATGAAGAAGGCCAAGAGTCAGATCCCAACTAACTCCATAAAGGTGCTAGGCCTAAAGGCCATACTACTGACACTGGGCAGGATAGTAGGGCTAGCCTCACTCCACTAGGCCTCATGGGCTCTGATGTTCTATGCAGTGGAGTGCATGAGACCCACGATGTATGATTGGAGCACTACACTACTGGGCAACATGAAACACCAGCTCAGTGAGTGAAATATGGGTAGAGTACGAAACTTTAGTTTCAGTAGCATACTGAGCACGTTTTTCTTTGAGCGTGTTCCAGGATTGAGCCTTAGAATTGAACGTTCCTCTTCACGGGGTTCAAGATTCGGACCAACGACATTAGGCAGATGTGATGCATAGACTGGGTGGAGGTAGGGTGTCCAACCCCTATCCAGCTGATTTCTTTCAATGGTGGCGACGACAGATAGTTGCTATTGATGATTACCCCTATGTGGGGATAGATTTTCGAGGAGACCCCGACATGCCATTACCACCAGGATCAACATACGATGACATTAGTAACGAATCCCAACCCTCTTTTTAATGTTTTTGAGTTATTTAAATTTTTTTGTGTTTTTTGATATATGGAATCAAAAAGACATGTTTTTGCGCAACAACACATAGTGACATCCTATCATATGTATGCAGATGTAGGACCACGATGGCCTAAAGGCTTCCCTCGTCATAGACAGAGGGGAAGAGGAGATGATATTATGGGTGTGGATGTAGAGCGGATGCTCCAAAGCATTCATACCAACTTCGTACAGCTGACACATAGGGTACCGATGGCGCAGGTCGAGGACTTGCCTGAGGCCATGCATCGTCAGGTGGTGGGTGTGCCACGAGCATGGGTGTGGTTATTTAGATGACTAGCTAGAGCCATGGTGACATTCCACGATGATGACCCTCCTCCTCCTCCTGAGGATTAGAAACCTGGGAGTGATACATTTTATACTATCAGGTATTGTTGGCAGCTAGCAACAACCTCTTCACTTCTCAATAAGATGAAGAGAGATCAGCTCTTTCTATGATTTACCAATTTAAAATTATAAAAGAGCACCTTCAAAATCTATGATTCTGAAGGAGCTCTCAATCAAAGAAGAGTAAAGTTATATTTTTAAAAGTTGGTGAAAACATGCTCGTGAACTTGGCAATTAACAACTGTGAGTTAGTTTCATAAATTTTCATGTAATTATTTCAATCATTAAAATAAATTTATGTGACTTAAGAAATTTAAAAGAATAGTGTGCCAAGGGTAAATCAATAAAATACATCTTGTGTTTGAATTGGATATGAGTGAGGCATTACTAGCCCTAAGTTCATGGAACTAAAGGTGACTTTTAAAGTTTATATTCCATGTAATACCTTACTATGATTTTTGTAAATATTAGTTAATGAATAAAATGACTTTTTATGTAGGAATATTTCACATACGATAGTTCTATCATTTAATATCCTATCAATCTAATGTTGGAAATTCAATGATAGGATGTTTATAAGGTTTAAACTAAGTCATTGTATATACATAACATAGAGATTAAAAATAGCCATTTCGTTAGCTGTCATGCCAACATTATAATGTGTAGTTTCATCACTATATCACATTGAGTACCACCACCTTTCATGACAAAATTTGGGAAAAACTATTAAGGTGACAGAGTGTATGAGAGCCATATGTAAAAATGATAAACGCTTGTCACTCAGATCACTGAGTTGGCATAGAAACGTGGCTTGCACCTCATGACCAATCGACAGCTGTAAATATATGTGGCTTCATATTAACAGAATTGAATCTTGATAATCATGTCATTTTATCACAATGTACAAAGTTCATTATTAGCCACTGTCCATAATCAATGTTTGAAATCTTGATCCGTCAATCACAAGATCTCTGGTACACCAATTTGATTAAATATCACTGGTAGTTATGGCTAAGTCGTGGTTAAACCTGCATATGTTTTGATTCAACGTTAAGTTGCAGCTCTCATCATTACTAAAGTTCGGCTAAAATGGCCAGTTCAGAGATCTCATATCTATCAGATCCAAAGCATGCGAAGTCTGCACCTCATGTCATTCGTTTGGGTACCTATTCCCTCCTTGTTCACCTCTCTGTTCATTTCAGTTCGAAGCCAGGAGAGCGTGGAGGAAACTATGGCTCCATTGAACCGTTATGAAATCTCTGGTGCTGAACTCATAGAAGCTGACGAGAAGGTAGCTCTGTGATTCGAGAAAATTGGGTGGGGGAAATTCTTTAGAAGTTTCAACGGCCATCATGCAGAAGTAACTAAAATGTTTGCCATGAATTTGAAGGATGACATCGTGCAGATAGGGGGTTTTGAGTTTGTTATTAATGAAGACAAGATAGCAGCAGCGACATAGCTACCACAAGTGGGATAACGCTGGTTTAAGGGTAGCAAGGTAAATAAGAAGAGATGTTTATCTCTGTTGCTGCCTTTGCCAGAGGATACCAAGCTGAAAGTAGGTGTCCCTGTTAGGTTTTTGAAGCCCGAATGGAGAGTTTATTACAAGATATTGGTAAGGTACGTGTCCTGTGACGGATGTTTCTCCCATTTGCACTATTACCATTTAAGATTGCTGTTAGCGTTACAAGGTTGTAAGCTCAATTTGCCATTCTATTTGTTGCAAAGCTTAAAAAATATGTCTCAGGCAGTTAGAAGTTTTAGTAACCTTGATAGAAGTCTTTTCCATCATGGGTTAATCAAATTTATCTTGCAATATCAATTATCTGCAAATGGAAAGTCCTGGGATAGTTTTTTAACCGACTGTCAGTTGGGGCCAACGCAGTACTGGCCGAATCCCTCCCCACGAATTCATAAGAAACGAAAAGCCATAAAATCTAAGGTTAATAATACTTCTGAAACTGTATCATAAGTAAAAGGGTTCGAGGAAGTCAGTATACCCATAAACGATGGGATTAGTAATGATAATGACAGGAATACATCCCCTTGCGACGCTAAAGCAGTCTTGAATCAACCCTTATCTGGTGAAAGTCATAGCACCGCTGCAGAAATAGAAGAAAGATTAACCAAAAGTAAAACTGATAATGTTTTTGAATGTAAAAATCTACTTGAAACAAACAAACCTCATGAATATAGCAGAGAATCTATGCGTAGATTAGATCATCTTGCTCAGATTTGCTGTGATAAGGAAGGGTTTGGTTTTGAAAATCTATCGTTTTCAAGAAGGGTTACGAGGAGCATGTACAGTACCCATATGATTTCGGGTCCTATAGTTAATCAACAGGATTCTCAGCCTGCAGTCGTCAATATTGAAGATGACATCCCGTCATCTATCCCTGATACAAATCATGAGAATAAACCTACTTTCGTAAGGGGTATCGATGTAAAATTATATAAGGCCGAGGGTACTCAACCAGGTATAGACACAGACATTGCATATCTTGAACTATTATCTAGTCAACATTGTGATAGCCCTCATTCTCCTCAGGTAGCCAATGAAGAAGAGACTCTACAGCATGTACTAAATAATGCATACCAGGATAAAATTACAGAATTAAAGGATAAACTCAAGCATTGCCTATCCAGTACAACGTTATTAGAGGAGGAAAATAGAATGTTTAGAAAATAATTGCTGGATTGGATCAACAGATGGAAAGAGATAAGTGCTAAAAAGAATGAGTACAAAAAAGCGAAGAGATCAGTAATCAGTACAAACCAGCACCTACTTGAAAGAATTGAAAAACAAAATATAAAGATTATCAGGTTAAAGGCGAAATTGACCGAAGCACGAAGAGTAATAGCTCTTCAAAATAAAACATGATGGTTGTTTTCATTTTCCTTTGCATGAATCGTATTGCTTCCAAACAGGTAATGAAATATCTTTTTTGTAATACATGCCTGTAAAATCGCAGATTTTACAGGCATGCATTAAAAAATCTTAGTTTATTCTGGTATATTTATTATAAACAGCTTTAATAAGATACTTCCTTGGTTGGATGCAGGTGGCTTTGTCATCATTCCTCTACAGAATTTCAAGGACGAAGTTAATACGTTGGCATGGAGATGTGGCTGTTTGTTACAAGCTGGAGTTTCAACAATGGACAAGAATCTTCTAAAATACATGGACGCAGGCTAGTCGTTTTCTGTTTATAGTGACAGGCGTGATATAAGAGATTAGATTCTCTTTTTAGTTAGATGAACCCTATAATGTTGCATGCAACATTAATAGGGAAAACTGAATCGTAGTGTTATAAAAGGTAGAGATTTTGATAAACAAGGGGATGGAATGTTTGAAGAAAACGTAGTAGAATTATATTTTGTAGCTGATGTTATTTCATTCCTGAAGTTGAACCTTTGGATGTGAATACCACTGGACATCTACAGACTGATACCGTTACTGGTATTTTTGTTTTTGGATATATTATATATATTTCAGGCTTATCTTCTTTCTTAATATTAACACAGTGTGCTTTGATATACTGATGTTTAATTACATTTTTCACTTTATCAACTCAAGATAGCAATTTGAATGAACATATCATTATGATTATGTTTATTAGTATTTTTACAATAAACTTAAGCTATACTGATATTCTCTTCTGTCTGTTTAAAATTTCATTTGTATGTTGACAGTGATTTTGTAATAGACATTATCTTTAAGTTCAATTCGCTATGTTGAAAATTAATTATTAATTAATCTCAGAAAGTTAGAATAATTGTTTATTTTCAATTATTTTGCTGTTTCTGTTGTTATATAATAGAGTGACTTAGTATTCATTATTTAAATGTTTCTATTTAAATTGTGTTCTAGTCTTCATGTTAATCTTTTATTAATTAATAATTAATCTAGTCTTTAAATACTCTCTCAGCTGAGATAGGATAATTAGAATAGATAGAATAGTTCAGTTTAAATTTTATTTTGATATAGTTTATTTAACAGCTGTTAAATCAACTTGCATACTTTATATAAGTTTTTTTTATATTCAGAAAACTTCTCAAAATCAGAGTCTTTCCTTAAGAAAGCAACATTAGATAGTTTAGATAGTAGAAATTAATTATAGGACTTACTTAGATAGAAATAACATTAATATAGGCTAGATTTTGCTGGTTTTATTATCTCCTTAAGAGATAAATCAGCTGGTAGCAGGACCACAACCTGCGAGGTTTTGTTAATTCAAACACACCGGACGCTGCTTTAAGCTGATTGCGTGGACAAAACCTCCTTATTGGCCTTGATCAGAAAAATCAGGCCAACAAATGGTGCTAGAAGGAGGGCTTGTTATTGAGTAATGGCAAGTGAAACTAATGAAACATTTCCAACCAGTCAACAATCTCTAGAAGTCAGTAGATCACCTTTTATAGAAACTGTTAGGAATATCCTTGAACGTGATCTTGTCACCTCTCCCTTTACTCCCGCACAAAGTGCTCAAACTCTGGAAGAATCAAGACATATTCTTACTAGAGCATATGCTAATCAGCTTGGAATTTCTCCAATATATTATGGTCTACCTAGACAACAGCGACATAATCCACAATTGACCATAGTTACACAAGATTTGGAGATAACTGGTAATACTCCCCACCATCAGGTTGAAAGACATCAAAGTCAGAATACTCAAACAAATACTGCTAGAAGACTAATTGTAGGAGGCGGTTCTGATCAGCCACCTTCTCCTCCTGAGTCACCACCTGATAGTCCAAGATATTCTAACTCAGGAAGTTCCTGAAGTTCTGAAGGAAGTCCAATGGCAGGAAATATACCTGTAGGAGGAGGAGGCAATCCTCCACCTAATCCACCAAATCCTCAACTCCCTTGGTTAAGGACAACTGCTGTAGTAGTCCCTGGAGTACAGCATCCTTTGCCTAAACACTCAGATAAAATCCTCCCTAAGTTCAACCCATATGACAAAGAACCTGCAGAGGTGCATGTTGACAAATTCATGTTGGTTGTTCAAACTTTGAATGTTCAGCATGAAGATGTAGTTTGTCGATTGTTTCCTCTAACTTTTGAAGGAAGAGCTTCTACCTGGTATTTTTCGTTAGTACAAGGATCTATCACAAATTGGGGGGAATTTAATAAATCCTTTCTAGATAAATTCGGGGAAGATAAAACACCCGCTCTTTTAGCCCTAGAATTATCCATAATTAAAATGGAGCCTAAAGAAAGAATTAAATATTTCAATCAAAGGTTTCTAACATTGAAAAACAAAATTCCAATTTCCTCTCAACCTCCGGAAGACATAATTATTGAAAATTATACGTCAGCCTTACCTAAATATTCCGGGATGTTTGTAAAGAGAGCTGGAAAAACAACATTAATAGAAACTTTAGAGGAAGCTATTAAAGTAGAAAAGGATTCCATGTCCTATGAACCAGATAGAAGTGGGAAATTAGATTCTTTTCCTCGTAGGAAGTCGAAAAAACCTAATTCAGATAAATACAAAGCATTCGATATAGAATAGCTACAGAACACTATTCAAACATTAACCAATGAAGTCGTAGGGTTAAAGAAAAACAATTCTGAAGCCTCCCCTTCTAGGGGTTATTTCAGAAATCAATTTAGACAAAACCCTAATGCAAATAATAAGAATGCACCACCTGACATAGCAGCAAATGAAGAGATTTATAATACAATTCGAGCCATTTTATCTTTATCTGAGACTCCTTCTAGTCAAGAAATGAATGACAACAAAGAATAAGAGGAATCAGAAAATGATGAAGAATTAGAAGAACCCCAATAGGTAAATGGTCATTTCTGGGATAGTCTTATGAAGGAACATGAGACTAAAAGTCCACCTACAGGACAACATGCATACAATACTCGTAGTAGAGCATTTGCAAACACTCCTGGTGCTTCAAGCTCTAATACAAATAATGACAACAATAACTCACAACTGAATAAACCAACTCAATCCGGAAAGAAGACTCAAACAACCAAAGGTACCCAAACCATTCAAAATGCTCATAAGTTAGATTTACAATATGATATCATTGAAGATTTAAAGAATACTCGTGCAAACATCAGTATGCACGATCTTCTTCAAATCTACCCAATGCCTAATAGTCATGTTATAAATCCCGCAGTAAGTTCAATTGTTCCTAATACAAAACAAAATGTTGCTGCAAACAGTTCTATTAATGACCCAACAACAGCTGAAAAAGGGAAAGCGATGGCTGATAAAGCTTTGCTGATAGGTAAGAATTCTAAATCAACAACACCTCCATTCTTACTTACCTTTGAAATATTCAATAGGAATGTCCATAACTACATGGTAGATTCCGGAGCATCCTCCAATGTCATGCCTTTATCAGTATGCAAAAAATTGAATGGGAAATTTGTCCCATCAAATTCACAAATAACTCAGTTGGACAGAACAAATGTAAAGGTTGTAGGAGAAATGAAAGATGTTTTAGTCAGGATTGCTTATAACCCTTTGGTTTATCAAATTATAGATATTGTTGTTGCTGATGTTCCAGATGCATATGGACTGTTCTTAAGTAGGGATTGGTCTCAACAGCTGAATGGTTTCTTTGCCACTGATTGGTCGACATTGTGGTTACCTAAGAACGGAAGGTCAAATCAGATAAAGATAAATAGAGAAAGATATATGAAACATATTGTCACAGAACTGCATGATCCTAGTGAACCTGTTTTATTTTCAGATTGTATCATGGGGAATTACATGTATGAATTAGGATTTGGTAATTTTAGAGCTGAAAATTCTGCCTTATCTGAAAATAAACAGCAATCTAAATTTTTTAATGTGACATATGTTTCTCCTAACTCTTCACTCAAGGAAACCATTAATGATGTAGATAATTTCAATATTGTAAATATCGTAGAAAGTAAAGTGGTTGTGCATAGTTCTGTCTGGACTTTATATTTTGATGGTGCCAAATCTAAAGAAGGTGCAGGTGCTGGTTGTCTACTGGTGGACCCTCAGGGAAATAAAACCTGTATAGCTTGTAGATTAGAATTTAATTGTACAAACAACACGGTTGAATATGAAGCTTTAATACAAGGTTTGAAAAAGGCAATCGATTTGGGCATCAAAGAATTAATTGTATATGGTGATTTCGAAATAATCGTTAGACAGGTACGTAACTCCATTCATTGTCTATCTGCACATTTGCAGAGCTATCAGAAAGAGATATGGAACCTTATCTTACATTTTGATACATTTAACATAAATTCGGTTCCTAGAAGTCAAAATCAAGAAGCAGATTTGTTGGCAAATGTAGCTTCTAAGTTAATCCCATCAGAAAATCTTACACCATATTTCTTTTCTGTTGAATTGATTTTTAGGCCTTCCATACCTGATAATATTTTTAATTGGCGTGTATTTGACAATGATATGCAGGTACTGAATTTTCTGACAAACGAGGATGCCTTCAAAGATTCAGTGATAGATGAAGTCACTCATGACGAAAATCTGCGGGATTTCTCAATAATAAATTATTTCTGTTTAGTTGAAAAAGATTTTGAACAGGTAAAACCAATCCCTAATTCAGTACTACGATTAGAAAATTTCTTTGATCTGCAGGATAAATTTAGGTCTGTTCCTAATTGTAAAACAAACAGCTCTCGAATGAGGTATGAAACCATCAATTTAGGGACAGAACCAAATCCCCAAACTATAAATCTTGGAATAGATTGCAACCCTGTAGAAAAAGCAGCTTTTATAAAATTGTTTAAGGAATTTAAAGATGTTTTTTCTTGGACATATGATGACCTGAAAACCTTCAACACACAAGTAATGCAACACATAATTCCAATTAAACAAGAGTCAAAACCTTTTCAACAGAAGTTAAGGAAATATCACCCGTCATTAGAACCAACAATCAAAAAGGAATTAAATAAATTATTAGCTGCCAAGATTATTTTTCCCATTAGACATACTCAATGGGTAGCAAACTTAGTTCCAGTTAGGAAGAAAAATGGGGATATTAGATTATGTGTAGATTTTAGAAATTTAAATAAGGCTTCTGAAAAGGATAATTACCCTGTTCCTCCCATGGAACAAATTCTTCAAAAAGTATCTGGGTTTGAGATACTGTCTCTCCTTGACGATTTTTCAGGATACAACCAAATATTGGTTTCCACGTGCTATCAATTGAAAACTAATTTTAGAACTCCATGGGGAACATATGCCTACCGCAAGATGCCCTTTGGGTTAATCAATGCGGGAGAAACCTTTCAATGGGCAATGGATATTGCTTTTAGAGGCCTAACCAATCATTCAGTTGTTGTCTACTTAGATGACGTTACTGTATATTCTAAACATTGACCTGATCATCTTCATCATCTTAGAAAGGTATTTGAACGATGTAGAAAATTTGGAATATCTTTAAATCCTGAAAAGACAATATTCGTTGTTTCAGAAGGTATCTTATTGGGATGTGTAGTTTCAAAACATTGAATCATGATTGATCCTAAAAGAACCCAAGCCATTTCAAAGATAACCTATCCTTCTAGAAAGAAAGCAATGCAGTCATTTCTCGGCAAAATAAATTTTGTAAGGAGATTCATTCCCAGTTTCTCCGAAATCATATGTCCTTTGCAGAAAATGATTAAAAAAGATGTTGTTTTTAATTGGGGACAAACCGAAAAAGAATCATTTCAAAAATTTTTAGAAGCTATCTTAGAAGCTCCTAGCCTTCTAAGCCCAGATTTTAATAAGGATTTCATATTGTACACCTTTGCTTCTGATATTTCATATGCAGCAGTTTTAACTCAATTAAACCAGCATAATAACGAAGTTCCAATTTTGTTCATGAGTTCAAACTTCAAAGGTGCTGAACTTAATTACCACGAAGTTGATAAACAAGCCTTTGCCATTTTTAAAGCTATTAAACATTTTCGTCCATACTTACTGAAATCTAAAATGAAAATAATTGTCTCTTATTCCTTAGTCAAAAATTTGTTAGTACAGAAAGACTTAGGTGAAAAGAGGGCACCCTGGATGACAACTCTGCAAGAATATGACTTAGAAATTAAACCTTCAACAATAGTCAAAGGCCAAGGGCTATGCAAATTAGCTGTTGAAGCTGCTCACTTACCTGATGATAAAGCTGAAACCATTATTGATGAGGCTTTACTTACCAGGGAAATTTATTTTTATCCCCCACCTCAAGATTCATGGTACACCGACATACGGATACTTTTGGAAACTGGCACTGCCCCTGATTACTTAGAACCAAAGAAGAAAAGAGCACTCAGATTGAAGTCTGCTCCGTATTTATTAATTGATTATATCCTCTTTCGAAAAAATTCAAACGGAGTATACCTTCGATGTCTAAATAAAGATGAAACAGAAGTAATTTTGAAAGAATTACATTCTGGACCAGCAGGAGGCCATTTCGGTGGAGAGACCACTGCACACAAAATTCTCAGGGCTGGTTATTATTGGCCCACTTTGTTCCGAGATTCCTATACCTTTGTCAGAAAATGCCAAGAGTGTCAACTTGCTGCAGGAAGGGTTAAAAAACCTGCTTTTCCTTTACAACCTGTTTCAACTGAAAGACCCTTTCAGCAATGGGGTATCGATATAGTAGGTCCAATAAATCCTCCTTCATCTATGCAACACAAATATATAATAACTGCAACCGATTATTTCACTCGTTGGGCTGAAGCTGCACCATTGAAAGTTGTAAATACCAATCAGGTTATTCTATTTTTGGAATTCTTTATCATAACAAGATTTGGTATTCCTGATTCTCTCGTTTTTTATAATGCTTCATATTTTTCGTCGGTTGAGTTAACTCAATTTGCTTTAGAAAAAAGGAATAAGAATTAGATATTCAGCTAATTATCATCCTCATGTGAATGGTCTAGCTGAATCAACAAACAAATTTTTTTTAAAAATTCTCAAAAGAACTATTTCAGTTCATCATCGTAACTAGCATACAAAATTGGTCAACGCTCTTTGGGAAGACAGAGTAACCCCTAAGGCTGCGATAGGTAACTCACCATTCTTCTTAGTATATGGAATTGAAGCCATTTTACCACCAAATTTGTTCTTTCCTTCATTACAGTTAGCTCAGTCTATCCAAGATGAAGAATGCCTAGCAATTGAAAAGAGAATTAACACACTGCTAAAATTGGAGGAAGAAAGAGAAAAGTCAAAACAACACTTTACAAAACATCAACAGATTGTAAAATCATGGTTTGACCAACCTTTTAGTTCCAATCGTGAATTTCAGGTGGGAGACCTAGTTTTAAAATGGGATAAAGCTCACGAGGAAAAAGGAGATCATACTAAGTTTCAGAAACTGTGGTTAGGTCCTTTTGTTATCTCTGAGAAAATAGGTCCAAGTACCTTTCATTTGCAAACACTTGAAGGTCAGTCTGAAACATTCCCTGTGAATGGACTGATTCTGAAAAAATATTTCTGTTAATATTTTCTGTCTTAAAATGTATATAATTTCCATGCTGTGTGTAAATAAATTTATAGTTCTATACATGAAATTTGATTGCTGTTTATAAATAAATTTATATTTTATGACAGTTAGTTTTTCTGTCAAGTCAAAATTTTCAGACTGTCAAAATTTTGTATATAATCAGCCAATCTGTAAGTAATAGCTGTAGAAATTTATGTAAATAAATAAATTCAGTTTACTCATCAGCCTGAAAATTATGATACTATACTAAGATCTTTTAAAAATTGTTCAGAATGATCAAATTTTCCTAAAATCTGCAAAAGACCTTCATAGTTTTTATTTTATTTATAAGTGTTTCTCAGATTATCCATCATCTTGTTATTTCCCTTATAAAAGTAGGGATAGCTTATTTAATATCTTCTTTGAAACTTGTACTTTTGAAAAATTCTTACTGACCTCTATCATCAGTCTTAGAGAGGTATTTACCATCTGAAAATTACTTAGGATTTGTTCCAGCTAATAAAAGCTAAAGTGAGAGACGGAAGGTCTTAGGAATAAGCCGGTCCGATCAGAATCACAAATATCACTGGTATGACATTATTAGGAAACTAGTAATGGATTTTGGTTTAAAAAAACCAAAAGATAAGGGGTCTCATCATGAGCCAGCTGATTCATTTTCTGGTGATATTAATGATTGACATTACCGTTTGGTCACCATGCTGGGTAATGATCTCTCATTTTATGAAATTTGAAAAGATGAAATTGCAATAAAAACATAATTTCTGACTGAAGAATAGGAGGTCTCATCACGAGCCGGCCTAATCATGATCATCAGTGTTGTCTGGAATAACTTCATTTCTGATCACTAGGGTGATGGCTTTTGATTTAAAAATTAAAAGACAAGAGGTCTCGTCACGAGCTGGCTTGCTTATTTCAGACAGCTCTAGTGAATGATACTATCACATTGGGATACCATACCCAGATAGTAGTCTTCAGGCATAATTATTGTTTTAAAAGAAAAAGAAAAGCAAAGAAAAAGAAAATTATCATATTTTGGAACAGATTCTGTAAAGTTTTCAGAGAAGTAGATTTCTTTACTCTATGCTAATGGTATAGGTTATCCTTACTATGAAGTACTTTGTTTCAACCAAGATATTTTTAAGTGTATCTCTTATCAAAATTCTGTTTTAAAAAGATGGAGTATTTTTGAGTTATGCTTATGAGTATGAATAAATAATGGTTAATGTAGATAGAGAATTTTGATTGTTTTTAACTAATTTTAAGATTTCGTTGATTATCATCTTGTATGGGCAGAGAAAACTGGTTCGCCCAGGTTGTCGCCATTTGTTGGCAGCTAGCAACAACCTCTTCACTTCTCAATAAGATGAAGAGAGATCAACTCTTTCTATGATTTACCAATTTAAAATTATAAAAGAGCACCTTCAGAATCTATGATTCTGAAGGAGCTCTCAATCAAAGAAGAGTAAAGTGATATTTCTAAAAGTTGGTGAAAACATGCTCGTGAACTTGGCAATTAACAACTGTCAGTTAGTTTCATAAATTTTCATGTAATTGTTTCAATCATTAAAATAAATTTATGTGACTTAAGAAATTTAAAAGAATAGTGTGCCAAGGGTAAATCAATAAAATACATCTTGTGTTTGAATTGGATATGAGTGAGGCATTACTAGCCCTAAGTTCATGGAACTAAAGGTGACTTTTAAAGTTTATATTCCATGTAATACCTTACTATGATTTTTGTAAATATTAGTTAATGAATAAAATTACTTTTTATGTAGGAATATTTCACATACGATAGTTCTATAATTTAATATCCTATCAATCTAATGTTGGACATTCAACGATAGGATGTTTAAAAGGTTTAAACTAAGTCATTGTATATACATAACATAGAGATTAAAACTAGCCATTTCGTTAGCTGTCATGCCAACATTATAATGTGTAGTTTCATCACTATATCACATTGAGTACCACCACCTTTCACAAAAAAATTTGGGAAAAACTATTAAGGTGACAGAGTGTATGAGAGCCATATGTCAAAATGATAAACACTTGTCACTCAGATCACTGAGTTGGCATAGAAACATGGCTTGCACCTCATGACCAATCGACAGCTGTAAATATATGTGGCTTCGTATTAACAGAATTGAATGTTGATAATCATGTCATTTTATCACGATGTACAAAGTTTATCATTAGCCACTGTCCATAATCAATGTTTGAAATCTTCATCCGTCAATCACAAGATCTCTGGTACGCCAATTTGATTAAATATCACTGGTAGTTATGGATAATTCGTGGTTAAACCTGCATATGTTTTGATTCAATGTTAAGTTGCAGCTCTCATCATTACTAAAGTTCCGCTAAAATGGCCAGTTCAGAGATCTCATATCCGTCAGATCCAAAGCATGCGAAGTCTGCACCTCATGTCATTCGTTTGGGTACCTATTCCCTCCTTGTTCACCTCTCCGTTCATTTCAGTTCGAAGCTAGGAGAGCATGGAGGAAACTATGGCTCCTCTGAACCGTTATGAAATCTCTTGCGCTGAACTCATAGAAGTCGACGAGAAGGTAGCTCTGCGATTTGAGAAAATTGGGTGGGGAAAATTCTTTAGAAGTTTCAACGGCCATCATGCAGAAGTAACTAAAATGTTTGCCATGAATTTGAAGGATGACATTGTGCAGATAGGGGGTTTTGAGTTTGTTATTAATGAAGACAAGATAGCAGCAGTGACACAGCTACCACAGGTGGGAGAACGCTGGTTTAAGGGTAGCAAGGTAAATAAGAAGAGATGTTTATCTCTGTTGCTGCCTTTGCCAGAGGATACCAAGCTGAAAGTAGGTGTACCTGTTAGGTTTTTGAAGCCCGAATGGAGAGTTTATTACAAGATATTGGTAAGGTACGTGTCCTGTGATGGAAGTTTCTCCCATTTGCACTATTACCATTTAAGATTGCTGTTAGCGTTACAAGGTTGTAAGCTCAATTTGCCATTCTATTTGTTGCAAATCTTAAAAAAGATGTCTCAGGTAGTTAGAAGTTTTAGTAACCCTGATAGAAGTCTTTTCCATCATGGGTTAATCAAAGTTATCTTGCAATATCAATTATCTGCAAATGGCAAGTCCTGGGATATTTTTTTAACCGACTGTCAGTTGGGGCCAACGCAGTACTGGCCGAATCCCTCCCCATGAATTCATAAGAAACGAAGAGCCATAAAATCTGAGGTTAATAATACTTTTGAAACTGTATCAGAAGTAAAAGGGTTCGAGGAAGTCAGTATACCCATAAACGATGGGATTAGTAATGATAATGATAGGAATACAGCCCGTTGCGACGCTAAAGAAGTCTTGAATCAACCCTTATCTGGTGAAAGTCATAGCACCCCTGCAGAAATAGAAGAAAGATTAACCAAAAGTAAAACTGATAATGTTTTTGAATGTAAAAATCTATTTGAAACAAATAAACCTCATGAATATAGCAGAGAATCTATGCGTAGATTAGATCATCTTGCTCATATTTGCTGTGATAAGGAAGGGTTTGGTTTTGAAAATCTATCGTTTTCAAGAAGGGTTACGAGGAGCATGTACAGTACCCATATGATTTCGGGTCCTATAGTTAATCAACAGGCTTCTTAGCCTGCAGTTGTCAATATTGAAGATGACATCCCGTCATCTATCCCTGATACAAATCATGAGAATAAACCTACTTTTGTAAGGGGTATCGATGTAAAATCAGATAAGGCCGACGGTACTCAACCAGGTATAGACACATGCATTGCAGATCCTGAACTATTATCTAGTCAACATTGTGACAGTCCTCATTCTCCTCAGGTAGCCAATGAAGAAGAGACTCTATAGCATGTACTAAATAATGCATAACAGGATAAAGTTATAGAATTGAAGGATAAACTCAAGCATTGCCTATCTAGTACAACATTATTAGAGGAGGAAAATAGAACGTTTAGAAAAGAATTGCTGGATTGGATCAACAGATGGAAAGATATAAGTGCTAAAAAGAATGAGTACAAAAAAGTGAAGAGATCAGTAATCAGTACAAACCAGCACCTACTTGAAAGAATTGAAAAACAAAATATAAAGATTATCAGGTTAAAGGCCAAATTGACCGAAGCACGAAGAGTAATAGCTCTTCAAAATAAAACATGATGGTTGTTTTCATTTTCCTTTGCATGAATCGTATTGCTGCCAAATAGGTAATGAAATATCTTTTTTGTAATACATGCCTGTAAAATCGCAGATTTTACAGGCATGCATTAAAAAATCTTAGTTTATTCTGTTATATTTATTATAAACAGCTTTAATAAGATACTTCGTTGGTTGGATGCAGGTGGTTTTGTCATCATTCCTCTACAGAATTTCAAGGACGAAGTTAATACGTTTGCATGGAGATGTGGCTGTTTGTTACGAGCTGGAGATTCAACAATGGACAAGAATCTTCTAAAATACATGGACGCAGGCTAGTCGTTTTCTGTTTATAGTGACAGGCGTGATATAAGAGATTAGATTCTCTTTTTAGTTAGATGAACCCTATAATGTTGCATGCAAGATTAATAGGGAAAACTGAATCGTAGTGTTATAAAAGGTAGAGATTTTGATGAACAAGGGGATGGAGTGTTTGAAGAAAACGTACTGGAATTATATTTTGTAGCTGATGTTATTTCATTCCTGAAGTTGAACCTTTGGATGTGAATACTACTGGACATCTACAGACTGATACCGTTACTGGTATTTTTGTTTTTGGATATATTATATATATTTTAGGCTTATCTTCTTTCTTAATATTAACACAGTGTGCTTTGATATACTGATGTTTAATTACATTTTTCACTTTATCAACTCAAGATAGCAATTTGAATGAACATATCATTATGATTATGTTTATTAGTATTTTTACAATAAACTTAAGCTATAATGATATTCTCTTCTGTCTGTTTAAAATTTCATTTGTATGCTGACAGTGATTTTGTAATAGACATTATCTTTAAGTTCAATTCGCTATGTTGAAAATTAATTATTAATTAATCTCAGAAAGTTAGAATAATTGTTTATTTTCAATTATTTTTCTGTTTCTGTTGTTATATAACAGAGTCACTTAGTATTCATTATTTAAATGTTTCTATTTAAATTGTGTTCTAGTCTTCCTGTTAATCTTTTATTAATTAATAATTAATCTAGTCTTTAAATACGCTCTCAGCTGAGATAGGATAATTAGAATAGATAGAATAGTTCAGTTTAAATTTTATTTTGATATAGTTTAATTAACAGCTGTTAAATCAACTTGCATACTTTATATAAGTTTTTTTTATATTCAGAAAACTTCTCAAAATCAGAGTCTTTCCTTAAGAAAGCAACATTAGATAGTTTAGATAGTAGAAATTAATTATAGGACTTACTTAGATAGAAATAACATTCGTATAGGTTAGATTTTGTTGGTTTTATTATCTCCTTAAGAGATAAATCAGATGGTAGCAGGACCACAACCTGCGAGGTTTTGTTAATTCAAACACACCGGATGCTGCTTTAAGCTGATTGTGTGGACAAAACCTCCTTATTGGCCTTGATCAGAAAAATCAGGCCAACAGGTATTTATATTTTGGTGGCTTGGAAGCCCCATTTTTGTGTTATGACACTATGTATTATCACATTTTGGATGTTTAATGAATTTTTTTTTATGATGGTTGGTTTATTTATTTACATGTGTAAAAATGTATGTTTGTGATGAGCTTACTATCTATGAAACAAATGCCAATCTAACACGTAGTTAGCATATGAGTTAGCAACTTGATTATAAATTCTTGGAACATGGATGTATGTTATGTTGTCAAATTGTCATTCTAACAATCTCACACGTAAGAATCTCCGTAATAATGTTGGATCTCTAACATGATACAATCCATTAAGGTGTGACACTACTAACTCCGAATCAAGACATACCTCAAGAGATAGAACACCATGTGAAATGACATCCTGTAGAAGCTCAATAACGGCACTATATTCAGCAACATTGTTTGAATAAGGCCGTAAACATATGCCTCCTGAAGACAATACTTGACCCATAGGAGTATAAATCACCCAAGCAGTAGAGGCTGAGTGTTGAGTGTGACGGCTTGCACCATCCGCAAATCCTATATAGATGGAAGAATCCATTGATATCTGCCATAAGAAATGGAAGCTAATCAACAAACCTGATCACCATAAGAAAAACCTAACTATGAAAAATGCTGTACAATAATATACAATAGTCATCCTTGGCTGAAAATCATGCATAGTACTTTTTAAGATAGAGCCCATTTCTAGGCTCCACCAAGGCCGTCCCTTCGTAATCTACTAGCTCATAAGCACCCTTCTCTAACACACGTTTAACCATGTACAAACCATGTCACATTGGGTTGAATTTTCCTACCCCAAAGGGTTCTTTAGCTTGATCCCACAAAAGGACCAAATATCCTTCACTAAACTTCCTTGGACTGACAGATTTATTGTACTAGACCTTAACGCGATGCTTATTCACCTCTAGAGCCACTAAAGCATCTCAGCACTGCTCATCAAGCTACTCTAAATGGACCAAATGTTCCTCCAATGGGGAAGTGTCTGGTAAGAGTTCTATGGCTAGCTTCAAAGAAGAAATTTTGCACTCAATTGACAATATAGACTCCACTCCATGGACAGGCTGATATGGAGAAAAAATGGTGGCAGTCTCAACCGTGGTCCTATAAGCCCACAAAGTAGGATATAACATGATATGCCAATTGGTCTTGCTTTGTGTGATGGTTCATTGGAGAATGGACTTGAGTGATTTGTTCACTGCTTCAAACTATCCATTTGCTTGAGGATAATAAGAAGAAGAATCCTCCTGCTTATACCTTAACTTTGAGGCCAACTCTTCCATCATCCGATTTTGAAAGTGCCTACCATGGTCAGTGACAAGCTCTTTCGAAATACCAAACCGATTAATAATCTGGTTGAATACGAAGTGTACGGCTGTTTCACTGTCAGATTTAACTATGGGAATAGCCTCAACCCATTTCGTGAAGTAATCAACAGCCATGATAATATGATGATGTCCCCCAGTTGAAGCTGGGTTTCAGTCCATGAAATCGAGCCCCCACTTAGTGAAGGGACTGGTGGTAATAATTGGATGTAACGAGACAGGATGCGAGCGCATATTACGTGTGAACACCTAGCAAGGGTGGCACTTCTTGACTGCATTGACGCAATCTTTAAAGATTGACGGCCAGAAATAACCCGCTCTTAAGATTTTTTGGGCTGTAGAAAGCCCAGATAAATGACCACCACACGCACCTCCATGGAAATCATTCAACACAAGCTCAGATTCCTCATGAGTTAAACAATGACGTAAAATGGAATCTACCCCATGACGGTACAATGTGTTATCCACTATGATGTAACTCTTGGATACGTGATGTAATCATCATCGTTCATCCCGTGAAAGGTGAGTAGGGACCTTCAATGTTTGTAAATATATGATAATATATCCATACCATGGATCCAAAGTTGAGATTAAGAAGATGTGCTCATCGACAAACGTATCTTCACAAGCCTCCTCCTCCTCCTTTCTCGGGAAATCCAATATAAGGTCCACAAAAATCAATGATTTCTTTGATTTTGCCGAAACAAACTTGAGATTGAATTCTTGCAATGAGAAAATCTACTTATTATACTTTCCCCCTACTATCCTTCTAGTGAGGATGAACTAAAATGGATTGACATGGGAAACCACCAAGGTTTGGTGAAGGAAAATATAGTGTCTCAATCTTTGAACCGCATGAACGGTAGCTAATGCAAGCTTCTCCACATTGGAATAATGGATCTCTACATCTATAAGGTTTTGGCTCAGATAATATATGACATGCTCTTGGATCTCCTAATCCTCTTGAACCAAAACCATACCAATCGTCTCCATGGACGCAGCCACATAAAGTAGAAAGTCACGGCTATAGTCGGGTGGACTAATCATTGGGGCCGATGCTAAGGCTCTCTTAAGCGCATCAAAGGAATCTTAGGCTCTCTCATCCTAGCAGAAGATAGTGTCCTTCTTCAAAAGACGCATAAAGCCTCTAGTTAAATTGGAAAAATTCAGGATGAATCTCCGTAAGAGGTTTTCCATGCCTTGCAAACATTGAAGATGTCTAATGTTTCTCAGGGGAGACAATTGAAGTATTGCCTCAACCTTCAAAGGGTTGACTCTTATACCCTCTTTGGAGACATTGAACCCTAATAAGCGACCAGACTTCATGCAAAAGATGCATTTGTGAGGATTTAACCTGACCAAATAATGGTGGCACCTTTTGAACACTAATCTCAAATGGTAGGAATGACGCATCCTCTGACAAGAATGAGCAGTAAGGTCATCCAAAAAGACTTCAATAATCGATTTGAGATCATGGAAGATCAAGGTCATAGCCCGCTGAAAAGTGGCTCCGGTGTTTTTAATGCCGCAAGGCATCTTTCGATATGCAAAGGTACCCCAAGGACAAATAAAGGTAGTCTTATGTTGGTCCTCAGGTTTGATCTATATTTGATTGTATTTGGAAAAGTTGTCCATAAAGGAAAATACCTCGCTTCCCGCACACTCATCCAAAATTTGATCAATAAATGGTGTGGGAAAATTATCTTTAGGACAGGCACGATTCAAGTCACGGAAATCAGTGCATATGCGGATCGTTCCCTAATTCTTATCAACTGGAATGGGGTTTGAAACCCACTCCGTCAAGGGAACATGATAGATAAAACTTGGATTCAATAGTTTTTCTATCTCAGCCTTAATCGCGGGTGCTTTTCTAGGATTCACCGCACGCAAGCGTTGTCGAACAGGCTTAGCATTGGGATAAGTTTTAATTTCATGCTCAACAATGCGAGGGTCGATACCTGGAATTTCTTCATATGACCAAGAAAATACATCATGAAATTCTTTGAACAACTCGGTATACTCTTGAATCTCAGCATGGGAACATTCTGCCCCAATATAGACATTCTCAATCTTGCTAGGATTGCGAGAGATATTGATGGGGATGGTAGGATATATAATCACTATGTTTCCATCAACCATCAGACCAGACGAGCTTAACAAAACCATGGGACTACCAATTCTCTCACTAAGAATCTCCCTAAAGTCTTCACACTCCAAACGGTCAAGCTCGGGAAGAAAATAAGATCTATGATGCAACTCTTCCCAAGGTGGCTCAACCCCAGACATAGCCTTAATAATAGCCTCATCTGAAGGAGAAACACTATCAAGGCAGTCATGTGTGTGAGAAGACTGAACTTCCCATGTAGGCAGCACATATGGGTCCTCCTCCTCTGTCCGCGAAGAGGAAGGACTAGGCTCTGCAACACATCCAATATCAGCTTGATATGCTATCATAGTTCTAGGCAACGACACGTCCATTCTGATGGGATGATGTGAAGGACTCAGTGTAGGAAGAATCCAAGGATATTCCATATGAGTGGTGCGAAAAGACACTGAACACAATGACGATGAAGCCTCACCGAAAGTAGACCCGATCATAAGAACATGTGTAGGACAACTAAATGATCCCATAAGGGATGGGTACATGACCACACCCACACTCCCAGTTGCCGGCTGAGAGTGCGCGACAATCGGAACATAAGCTCCCGAAAATGCGGTAACACATGGATTCTTGAATGGCATTTGATCAATCGTAACTATCTTCCCATTAAATGGAAAGCATACAACTCAGAATAGAGAAGAATCTATGGCTTGCATACTGTACATCCAATTCCTACCCAGTAATAGATTTTATTCAAGGGGCGCATCAACCACCTAGACCTCGATCGCGACGGTCTTCCCTCCCAAACGGACCTTAAGAGAAGGAAGAATTCCGTGAAGCCGAAATGATCTACCGTCAAATGCAGTCAATATGGTAGCAGATTTAAACAACTATGGGGAACCCAAACCCTTCCAACACGCCAAAGACATCACGAAAGTAGCAATGCCTTCATCAATCACAGTGCATTTGACAATCTTGTTAAGACATTCTACATGAATCAAGAGAGACACATAGTAAGGAAAGCGAGGCTGTAGTCCCGCAGTTTCAAATTTGATGAAGGAGGAATAATTATCGTTGTTAACACCAACAGTAGAAAGCAAAGCTTTCCTTTGCGAAGGACAACTCTGAAGTACTTCGAGTGCAGACATCGCACAAGGAATGTGGCCCAAATCCTTGACAACAAAATAGTTCTGGGTGGCTCAGGCATTAGGATTGTTCCCTGAAAGCTTAAGGACTCCCTTAGGAATGTGAGGAGCAACTTCAGGTTTATCCACAGGTTTTTCAATATGAAAAGGACTCTCGGGTGGAGCAGGTTCCTTTCCAAGGTCAGGTTGTGACGAACCATAGTCCTTCGCACGAGTCACAACCTTGGCAGCATGCACCATGTTGATGCAACCATGACCACTACAAGCTTCCGGTGGATCTTGATCCCCACTAGATTGATCATGGGTCCTCGAGTTCATATTTTGATTATGAGGTAAAGGGTTAGTCAGCACAGTTGGGCTCTGCGCTATGAACCTCGAGGCTTCTTCTATCCAAGGGCACAAGTGAGTGAGGTGGTCCTCCTTACATAACTTGAAAAGAAACTTAACCTTACATTTATGCTGCTTGTCCCCCCCAACATTTCAGGTGTTCTTGTCATTAGAATTGGCATTTCCATTCTTATTCCCACCGTTGTGATTTTTTTTACCCTTCTTATTATTCCTTCCGGGTTTCTCGTTACCCTTCTGGTCCGACGATTGTACCGAAAGCACACTCGCCGTTTGGGTGGGTTGAGACAAAGCCGTGGCTTGTCCCAAAGTATATTGGTTGATAGATAATTGACTGACCTATTTCACAACCGAATCCACAGGTTTGGTACTCGTACAACCAAAAATTCCATCAGCATGTGGTCCATGTTTGACCTTAGGGTCGAAACTAGAATGCGGAGCATTAGGAATGATCTCATATAACAAACCAGATTGAGCATAAATCAAGTCCAATTCTTGTGCCCTAAAAATGGCTTATTCCTCATTCTGAACTCTGGATGTAGAAACATCTTTCGATATATAAGGTAGTAACGACTTAAGAAACCACTCGAGGAGAAACTCCAGCGGTATGAAGGCTTTAATCAAACTCTTCTGTCTACGCCACTCTTGGATATGGTCTGAGATATGCGTGGCTTTATCTTATCGAAATGTTGACAAGAGTTCTATACCAACATCGTAATGCACTGGTAGCTGGAAGTGGTTGAGAAAAGTCATAGCTAGGTCATCGAACAAAGCAAATGCCCCCCTAGGTAGCTTTATGTACCATTTCATGGCAGGCCCGATGAGGGTGCGTTGAAATAGCCTTAAACGGATCGAATATTTGTGTAAGGAGTTAGAAGAGCACCATAGGTGAAATGTAGTAACATGTTCACTCAGATCTTCTCCTGGTTTGCCCTTGAACTCAGGAATGTCTAAGGGAAGCTTTGTAGGGACAGCCGGCCAAGCAGGGTCATAAGATACCAGATCGTTCGTTAGTCTCGACAAGTCAGGCAGATTTAACGTTGCGAGGAAAGGGAGCCTAGGTTGAGCAGGTCTATGAGGCACTCCCTGATAATTTTGGTTCACATAGGACTGATTACCATAACCCCCATGGCCATGGCCATAGTATCCTCCTCCTACTTGACCCATGTAGGGTGTCATGGAAGCACCATAATGTGGTGTACCATGACTATTTGGGGCTACAAAGCCATAATTCAGGGAGTAAGCGGGTTGTTGATACCCGTAACCATAAGGTGAATAACTTTGTGCATACTGCGGTCCATAATATGGTCCATAAGAAGTCCCATGAGATGTCCCATGAGAAACTCCATAAGTAGGAATAGACATTCCGGAAGTAAGAATATGACCTCCAGAAGTAGGAATACGACCTCTCGACACAACAGGAGGTACTTGAATTTGAGACACAACTACGTGAGTTGCAGTAGTACGCACATGACTCATAGCAACATTCCGGCCCAAAGGACCACATGAATGTGGGGGAGGAATAACATTTGAAGAACTAGGAATAGAGGACGAAGGGATATGTGAAATCACGTAAGTGGTATTCCCTACAGTCGCTTGTCTTGGCTCTGGTATCTGAATAGGAATACTAGGACGAGGTATAGGATGAACATGTGATGTAGCCTCCACCACTGGGATGGAGGGTGCAAATTTGACTCATGCTCCCAAATCTATCCGCATGGAAAGGAATGGAAATTCCCCCAGGCATAGTGCTAGGATCCAATTCTGACTCGGCATGGAATGCTGGGTCATGTGCAGGGATGCCAGGAATGCCATAACTAACATAACTAGTGCTCACAGGTTCATGATGAGTCTCGTCACCCGG
Source organism: Pseudotsuga menziesii (assembly GCA_001517045.1). Taxonomy (NCBI): domain Eukaryota; kingdom Viridiplantae; phylum Streptophyta; class Pinopsida; order Pinales; family Pinaceae; genus Pseudotsuga; species Pseudotsuga menziesii. Next base: position 917,396 of record LPNX010984980.1, read on the forward strand.
AATCCAATACCAACGACCTGTGGATGAGGGATCATACCTAGAGTTTGTAGGTATATCATGTGAAGGAGTGAACCTAGAGTGTGTAGGTATATTAGGTGAAGGATCATACACAGGGGTAGGATCATCTTCTCCAAACTCCTGAGGTGGAGAAGACAACTCAGGAATTTCATCTTCATGATCTCCCATCGTGTGTGAATCAATGTGAGGATTAGTCTGCCTGGACCGTCTATTTCTCTCTCCCAAAGGAGGAGGAGATGTAGAAGGTGGAAGTCCTGCTAAACGAAGAGAACGGTGGGGTGCTGCACCCGAATCCACAATGACTCAAAAAATGAAAAATACTCTCTAATTACGCAAACCCTAAGCAAGATAACATGCAAAGAGCATACACCAATATAATCTAAAGCCAATCACAAGCAAACAAGGGTAGGATATGTGAGCTCCCGAATGAAGTAGGTATGTCTCACCTAGGAGAGGCTTGAGACTCCCATACACAACAAGCAGAGGTTCGTAACCAATTATTGTGGCCCTCAGCTTCAACGCATGTAGCAACTGTGCTGTTCGACCCCAAACTGCCCGAGACACCTGCAGAATAACCCCTACAAAGTAGCCCCTCAATAACCTAGGTAAGGCAACTAAGGTCACCTCAATATAATGAATGCTCAGGTGGATAGTCATAGGTGGGATTGACCGTATGGGTAGGGTAGCAAAGCTTGAAACTCTCGAAAGAGCCCCCAGATATGAATACAATCCTAGAAATATCTCCGGTGCTACTCAGTTATGACTAGGGGTCATCCCAATCAATAACCACTCACACTGCCTCGTGCTTAACTCCCTTGTAAGAGGAGGATCCTGAGAAACACTAATTATACCAAGGAATTTCACATTTCACACTCTCACCTGGACAGACACATACATGTTGTTGTTTAGTGGTCTTGGAGAATTTACTCATAATGAACTATTCCAAGACCCTAAAACCTAATCTTGTTGGTGTACCCTATCAAATAAAATAGTGTAATCCATTTTAATTAAGCGTTGATTTTATTTGGCTTTATTACTCAAAAAAGGTAGATGACCGTGCAACCAATCGTGTTATGATGCAACTCGAAGTAAAATGCACACCTAACAATCAATGCAAATGCATTGTGTCGAATGAAAAACATGACATGCTACTACGTGAAATGCAAAATTTTCTTCAAATGACAAATGCAATCATTCCTATATGAAAGCCTAACTAATACTTATCTAAGAAAACCTAGTGCAAGTACCATGCAAAGTGCAAAGTGCAATGCATAATGATGCAAAGAAGTAAAAAATTTTTGGATTTTTTGAATAAAAATGAGATACTAAAGAAAAAGAATGATTCTACCACCCCCAGACTCTGCAAGCATAATCAAACAACACTCACGCAAAGTACTAAGGTAAAAGAAATCTTATGCACTAATCCCAAAACAAAAAATAAAAAATGCAATGACAAGAACATTCTTAAAAAAGAAATTCACCCTAAAAAAAGTGTCTCTGGTCAGAAATAGAGGTGTATACAGACTCTAGCAGTATCAAAGGAGACTCAGCAATCATCAAACTTCACCCAACAACAATCCATCTTCCTCTAAAAGGAAAACCTCAAGGCATACGTGACTGTTCGCGGTGGACCCGCATATGTACGCAGATATAGCAGTCAAAGCCACGTGTATACATGACTGTGAGTTAAAAACTCACGTACAGGAAGAAAAATGTATAAAGAAAGGCAAATAGATAAACTGAGACAAAATTCACACCAATCGGACACTACCAGGAAAACATGCCCCCAGACCCGACTCAAAAACAGATAAATAAGAGCAATTCAAGAACATTGAATGCCGATAAAAACCCCCAAAGGACAACTACTAGGAACTCCCCAACAGAGTCACCAATTCTATTACGGAGAGAAATTCCTATGGCTTGGGGTACCACAACAGGCAGCTTGAATCCAAAAATCAATCCTTTTCTATATGCAAGAGAAACCAAATATCTAACACTAAAGGATCTTGATTCATACCTTATTCCAAATGGTTGATGTAGATCCCCGTTGAGCTTTCCAACTCCAGCTTGAATTGATAAATTTCTTCCTCAACATTCAATAAACAAGACAAGCATGTTATATATAATCGTGTTAGATCTACTCTAGCATAAATAATCAATAACATATAAGCATTTGAAATCATCCATGGATCAAATATTCATTCAAATGATAGGAAAAGATATTTCTATTAATATAAAATCAGATATTACAATGAATACAACCTTTGTCGGCGTGTATACAAATTGGAGAAACTGATTCCCCCACTTGGGCCTCCACCACTTCAATCATCCTTCTCTCGATAGCAAGCTCACAAGCAAAGGGAAATCTTGGGAAGAACACAAAAGTGCTCCAAGGGACAAAGGGATGCAGACTCAAGTATAAGCTTTGGAAAAAATGGACTATAGTTTTCTTGCTCTCAATTCCTCATGCCTTCAATGTATCCAAAGGGTTCCTTATATAGCTCTTCAATGGGGTAATGAAAGGTCAAATTCGAGTGATCTCAAGGCATAGGGAAGGCCAGGAGACAAGTGAGTCGGATCCACATCAAGGAAAACCCCAAAAGAATTTGGCCTTTTGCACACATCCCAATGTATACGGTTTTAGGGGTCAAACCCACATATATATGCAAGAAAGGGTTTAAAAGTCGCATATAGCAAATTTTGCATGTTTTTAGGGATGATCTTGGAAACATCAAAGGAACAAAAATGGTCCATGGGGTCTAAGGAGTTTGCAGAGGGACAGGGAAAGCCATAAAAATGTGATTCACCATGTGTGGTAAAATCAGCTATAACAAGTGATGATCCATATTTGATGATGATACAGTGATGATGATCCAACAGTGGTGATCCAAATCGAGTGATGATCCAGATCCCATGATGAAGAAGACTTGAAGAAGAAGAAGACTTGAAGATGAAGATGACTTAAAGATGAAGAAGACTTGAAGACGAAGATGACTTGAAGATGAAGACAACTTGAAGATGAAGATGATCCAGTCGATACGAAGAAGAAGACCAGTGCTAAAAATTGTGTCGAAAGAATACCTTCCTAGTTAAGAGAGAGTCATGATGTATTTGTATCTTTGGAATGTATTCACTTGTATATTTCATGTATTGTATCCCGATGTTTATTATGGGAAGTGTCTGTAATGTAATTGTGTCATGTCATGCCTCGATGTTGTTATCAGGAGGATCTATAATGTAAACAAGTCATGTCTAGTCAATTTGGGTAACCTTCCTATTGTTCAAGGGTTAAAGTCCCCGCAGTTCCGGGGACCTAGGGTTATTAGACTCTCCTAGAGAAGTTGGCCCTAGTGAGTCATTGTCAAGTTAGGAATTAGTATAAATAGAGAGTGAGCCTCTTTATTTATCACACACTCACCCACACTCAGTTGTAGCACATAGTCGAGGAAGGAGAAGTTGTTGGGGCTAGAGAGAAAGAGGCTACTGCTGTCAGGATATCATCTTACTATTTTTTGGGGCTTTGCTTTTGGTACTAATTCGATCTCTGAGGAAGTCACGGAGTTTTATCCTTTATGGTTTCCCCGAGGAAAATATTTTTCTTATGTGTTTAATTGTTGTGCTTGTTATTCTCTCAGTTAAGATCTTAAGTGAATGCTAGCTTAAATGATAAAAATCTAACACTCCCATTATGGAAGATACTAGAAAATTTATTTTACTGTCTCTTAGGGCTACAAAATACTTTGCATAGTCACCAATAATTCCTACAGCTAGATTACAGCCAGACCCACCCGGTCCTTCAAGAAAGAAATGATCTGGTCATCGAACTGGTCACAAAAATACAACAAAAACTCCACCAAATTATGAAGCAACAAAATCTGTATCTATGCTACCAGACTATGTCCCCCTGAGACCAAGAGATGCACCTAAGGTCCGAATTGGTAAAAATGAAAAGTATCCATTGGGAACGCCTGGCATACCAGAAGGAGTTTGAGTAATGACGATCATAATTCCAAATTTGAAGAATATGGGCTTTGTCGACCATGATTTACATAATTTTACATAATTGGAAATAAACAAATACATGACTAGTGTTTGAGAGACAGAGGATGGCCCTATCCATGTAGTACCAATGGATTGGGAAAGAGGATTAGATAAAAATGGACTATTGTCGCTGAAGCACATGCCACATTTTGGAAGCACATCAGAAGTGAATGCATGTTTCAAAAAATTGCTCGTATGTTTCGTGGGTGGGTGTCTATGGCTCGACCAGAAAATTTCAGTGGATGTAAAAAGTTGATAGCATTGAGCATTGTACTTCCCCTTGTAGGAGTTGATCCAACATCATTTTTTTCTAGGAAATACTAGGATACAACATTGATAAATAATTTGAAAGAAAAGTAAGACCTAGAATGAGACATGAGAGGATTTGCTATAGTCTCCATATGCGATACTGCTATTTAGTTCACAACCAAAATCTTATCTAGCAAGCTGCTGCGAAATATGGGACCAAACCCATGCACTGCAGGGACAATCTTTGCGGCAGAGCACTGTGGAACGGGTGTCTAGCTTAACTCGTAAACCTATCTGGTGAATTAACTGTTAGTAGATGTTGAAGAAGTACAGGAAAAGGGTAATCCCTTTCACTATTCTTGTCTATTAATTTTGATTTATTTTGTCACATGGGAGGAACTGCCAAAATACCAAGGAGTATTTGTGCCAGTCCCATGCCGAGGAGCTAGATACCAGAGTCTATGGTTCAAGAAAGATAAACCAGAGCATTAGAGGGACAATAATATTGAGTTCTTTTTAAAAGGTGAGGTCCTTTGCAATTTTGGTAGAAATCAATCCAGAATCACCAAGGAAACTGTCAAACAGTTTCAAAATGTTATAAGATTTTTGGTTGGGGCCCATCACATTTTTTTGAAGCCTCAATAGGAGCCGTAACACCGATGGATCATGACACAGTGCCAGGTGTTTGTTGATGAAATTAATGCAATTATTTAGGATTGGCCAATAGAGTGGAAAGTCCCTGCCGCAGATGATCAACTATTTGCAAAAGAAGAGCCATGGCAGGATGACCCCTTGAAAAATAAGAATGGAAACCAAGGAGGATATCCAATAGAGAAATAAAATCCACAAATATCTTCCCCTCATATTCAAGATGAATCCATTGTGACCCCAATAGATCCAGAGTTGGGGGATAAGACAAATCACTCAGATAAGTTTGAGAAGAGACGAAAGAAGAGGAAAGATGACAAATAATATGGAGTTGTTGGCATCAGAAATGATTACACCCTTTTGATAGAAACAATGGAATAAGTTTCCAATGAAAGATTCCAAAAAATGGATGAATGACAAACATTATTGACAGGTAGCATAACCAATTTACTACAGACACTTTGTACAGCAGTAAAACAAGTTCGAGTGGTGATCAACCAAACACCTTACTTGATTGTGTCGTTGGACCAAGATTGCCTATTTGAAGAGAGACCTATTGAGGTATCATCGATGCCAAATCCAATAATAATATTCAAGTACTGGGTCAATAAATTGACTTAGGAACACCAGAGATGAATACCATGGTCAAGGACCTTGGTAATGTCACTATGGATTTTTCAGCGCTACCGATGTATGAAGTGCTTTCCATTCGGAATGTTGGAGTAGCAGAAATGAAGAATAGAGAGAGTGAATTAGTTAATCATGTCAATTGCTCACACAAATATGTTAATAAGATGAAATAAAAAAATCCAAGATGTAGAACAAAAAGAAAAAATGTCGTACGAAAACAAGGATCGACGGGATGCAACTGTTACACTGGCTTGTAGCAACTTTACAAAGGAAGGAATTACAGTAGAATTTTTTTCAAAATCCAAGGTATTTCTATTTAGGAAGTAGATGAGAACCTACATAAGTAGGTTGCGGAGTTGGATTTACAAATGAAATCCAGTACAACTCTAGAGGTATTGGAAGAATGAATAAAAAAACAACCGAGGATGGGACAAAGATCAAAGAGGCGGATGCACTTTGTGCCAAAGCGGTCAAGAAAGTTTCTCAGTCATGGGAAGCTTTGATCGACGATGAAGAGTTAGAACAAGTAACATAGTAGTTGCATATTTCTGAGGTAGTATTAAATAAACTAAAGAATGATATAAAGAAGCTACCGACGATAGAGAAAATGTCTAAGGCTGCTGACATGAAGAAGCTACAACAACAAGTAGCAAAAATGCAAACACAGTAGAAAAAGAGAACCGCCCGGGTCGCAGAACTTCAGGTAGAAGTAAATAAAGTTACATGTATAATTCAAACTATACATAAAAAGGTGCAAAAATCCTTGGGGTCAGCAGGACTAACAACTTCAAAACACATCAGTTCAAAATTTGTGGAAATCTTGAAGATAGTAGAAGTAGAAGTGCGTCAAGAAACTGAACAGGTAGTGATAATATTTCAAGATTTTCAAAGCAAGGTTGCACTAATAGAGATATTATATTGATGTGGCTCGAGACGAGCCACATATGAGTGTTGGGGGCTTGTTGTCTCTAGGAAAAGTCAGGAAAAATTATGCCAGAATTATTGTAGGAAAGATAAAGAGTTTCGGTCGTACGATGGAAGCAACCACGACAGAATGGACCACATTAGAATAGGAATAGAGCAAGTCGAAAAGCATAGTTCGATTGATTTTGCGGGAAGAGTTATTTCGAGTAAAATATTGCTTTTAGTAATAAAGCATGATTGTATTTTGTGCTGATAGTGCCTATTTTTAGATATAACTGAATGTATTGAAATAGAAATACAGTTTGTCGACTGACAATTTAGAGTAAGTCGACGATTTAATAAAGAATTGTAAAAGCATAAAATATTATAAAATCATGAACCCAAGCTATGTGTGGGTTGGTGGTTGTTGGTTATCGATTGTGTTAGTTAGAGGCAAGGAGAGGATTGATCCAAGCTGTGTGTAGATCGATGAGTAAGAGAAGAAGAGAGAAAGAGAGACCAAAATGAGAGAACATGAGATGATAGAATTATATATGAATTGTAAAGAATATCCAAAGAAGAGTCTACAAGATGAGTGCACAAACCAAAGGTGCTAACCTATTTCTCATTACAGATGAAGAGCACCTTTGTGGTTTTTCCTAGATGGGTTTCCACATTATATCTTGGATCATTGTGTTTTAATTTTTATGCTTGTTTTGAATGATTATTTGTTGTGAATGAGCCAATATGAATGTTTTGCATTGAATCTATCTTGAATGTGTATTTATATGTGTCGCGCATCGAATAAATTTCATATGTGTTAATGCTTCATGATTAATGTTGTTATTTATGTCGAAGGATTAGTGGATAGTTATCTTGAATGAATGAATGAAAACATACGTATACTTCTTGATTATAGTTGAGTAATTTGATAGTAATGTAAGAGTGAAATCCCCGACATAAATACAGAAACATGGTTCTGGAAATCCCCATAATATATCTTGGGTGAGATTTCATTTGCGTCACAGGTGTTACCGATAGAGTCCTGCTCTGTTAGGATGATATCTTGGTCTTTTTTTAAAAACAAGGGATATGAACCTGGGTTGACCAAGAGTACACCAACAACTGATCATCATGGTTTGAAGTATTTGTACAACCTGTTGTGAATGAAAGGAAAAGAAGGTGGATGGAATTGCCATGTGAATATGACTTTGATATCAAGTACACCAAAGAAAAGGAAAAAAAGGTAAGAAATGCACTGAGTAGGAAGATGCATGTGAAACATGTAGCCACTACCAATACTGGTACATCATATTTGAGGGATAGGACCATTGAATCCATTTCTACTTACCATTAGGTAAGAGATGGATTACAACAAGATGAAGTGCCTCAAAATTTTTATAAATACTGGCTGGAATAAAATGGAATCCTCATGCATAATACAACATTTATGTGCCAATCTCTGGAGAAATAAGTAACATGGTTTTGAATGAGATGCATAATGTACCTTATGTTGAGCATTTGGTTTATCAGAAGGCAATAGTGGTCATGATAAAGTAGCACTATTGGCCAGTAATGAAGAATGGTGTTTTGAAATACATAACTAGATGATTGAGTGTTAGAAATTCAAGGTAGAGCATCAACATCCAGTTGGGTTGTTACAACCCTTACCTATACTGGAATGCAAATGGGATGTGGTGACTATGGACTCCATCACAAATTTTCCTAAGAAAATATCACATCATGATGCCATTACGGTAGTAATGGATAGGTTGAATAAACCAAATCACTATATTCAAGTGAAAAAAACTCATACTATAGCTAACATTGTAGACATCTTTATGAGAGATGTTTCTAGACTGCATATAACACCAATCGCTATCGTGTCAGACAAAGAATCAAAGTGTTATGGTAACTTTTGGAAAGGTTTATTCCATGGTTTTGGTATGAGTCTGAACATGAGTACATCTTACCATATGTAGATATATGGTTAGATAGAAAGAGTCAATAAGGTGATTGAGAATATGTTGAGAATGTATGTGATGGATCGACCATCAAAGTGGGAGGATTATTTGCACTAGTAGAGTTTTCCTATAATAATGGACACCATGCCTCTTCGAAGACGAGTCATTTTAAGGCATTGTATGGGAGAAATTACAATACTCATATTAGTTTGGACAACCCAAAATACAAAATTGTAATTGGACTTAGAATTTTGAAGGACATAGAAGATCATATGGTTAAAATCAAACATAATTTAAAAGAAACTTTGAACAAACAAAAGAGTTATGTATGTAAGTGTTATAAAAATAAGATCACAGAGCAATAATAATTAAAAAATTAAACAGGATGCAAATATTAAAAACATTACAAGAGAGACACATACATAACATGGTTCACCCAATATGGGATAAATCCACACATAAATTTCTAGTCCTTTATTATTATACCATCCAACAAAATGAAGGAATACAACCTGCAGCAACCCAAATGCACTTCCGATTCACTCTCTCACAGCCTCTCTCACACAATCAAATAGATTGTTTTACAATGCTACAACACAATACATAGACGTATTATAATGATTTCTTTTTATAGGAGAATTATCATGGAAAAATACTACGGGTCATCTAGTACCATGGGTCCACAAACTGTTGGCCAACAAACATCACCAAAAACTTTCTTTCGGGGAATTTTTCCCTGAACTTCTATCTCGGGGGCGCTACCCCTAAAACATTACTGGGGGAATGTTGGAGCCCGAATCCCCCATCCAGGGGAGATGGGAACCCCTGAACCCCTGTAGGGGGGATGGGAACCCCTAAACCCCTGCGGGGAGATGATGTCCCCCCACACCCCCCAACTGGGATGAGTGTATAATAAAACTAAGGTACAAACACATCTAAACAATAAAATCTCTGAATCTGGAAGATCATGCAACACAACCAACAATATCCCACTTGGAGACTGATCAGAAGAACTCCATCACTGCTGCAATTACTGGACTATGCTCTAAACCTTGGACTTGGAAAATTTATCTTCTTTACCTTCATGCTTCAAGGAAAACTGAAACCGAGCAAGAACTCAGTTTCTCTCAGGTTACTACCTTTGTCAACATGTCTGCATGATTTTGGCTAACATGTGTCTTTTCCAACTTTAATAGTTCATCTTCCAGAATAGATATTATAAAATGGTACTTGAGCTGTATATGTTTAGTCTTCGAATGAAAGGCTGATTTCTTTGCAAGATGAATGGAACTATGTATGTCACTATACAACCTACTATTCTCCTGCTTCTTACCCAATTCATCCATGAACTTCTACAACCAAATCATCTATTTACTAGCCCTTGTAGCCTCTGTAGCATCAACGTACTCTGCTTCCGTTGATGTCCCCCCGCACCCTCAGCTGGGACGAGTGTACAATAAAACTGGGGTACAAACACAAATAAATAATAACATATATGAATTTGGAAGATCATGCTCCACAATCAACAATAAAATAGGATTGAAAGGAACTTTAAAGTAAGAGATAATGTATTCTTGAAAGTTAGACCCAAAAAGAGATCCTCAAACTTGGGAAACTATTCCAAACTAGCTGTAGATACAATGGCTCTTTTGTGATCCTAGCTAGGATAGGATCCGTTGCATATGAGCTTGCATTTCCTGCTTGTATTAAAGTGCATAATGTTTTTCATGTATCCTTGTTGAAAAAGTAAATACCTGATTATAATCATGTGATAGACTAGAATGTCATATACGTGATTGATTGATTGTAGTATATTTCATATATATTGTTGAAAAGTATATACTTGATGCTAATCTTGTGATAGATTAGAATGTGATTCAAAGTGATTGATTGATTGCGATATTTTTCATATATCTTGTTTAAAAATATATATACCTAATGACTAAGAATGTGATTGATTGATTGGAATGTGATTCAGGTGGAACTGGAAGGGGATTTTATGGTATTACTAGTTTGCATATTGGGTATAAAAATCAAGTTGCTCCAAAATCGAGAGGTCATGTAGGTAAAGATCAAATGGACAAATTATGAACCTGATGATCCTACTTGGGAGCTTGAAGATTTTATGGGGGAAGCATAACCTCATATTTATTAGAAATTTATTTTATGTGTGTAATAAACAAGCATCAAGGACGATGCATTATTTTAAGGGGGAGGGGTTGTAATGCCACGATGTTAATCCCTAGACATATGTGATGTAGTTATTTTTTATTATTGTGGTACTAGGTTCCTACGAATTGATAGTTGGATAGTATTATTGATATTAGGACATTATTATTGTTCTTTATTTATTAAATAAATAAGTAGCTCAACATGGAGAAGTGACAAGAATGGGGGGTGACAGATTCTACATGTGAGGGGGTTGGGGTTAGGAGTTGCTGCTCTCTCTAAAATTTCTCTTTAATTCCTCTTTTTCATTATTTTTTACTATGGAGACTATTACACCTTATTTGATACTAGTGGGACCCACTTTCTCATCTCTCATGTATTATGCACCCTATTTAGGTGAATTTGAGTTGTCCCCAGTTAGTTATAATGATTTTGGGACTATTCGAGTTGTCTTTAGTTAGTTAGAGTAATTTTGGGTCAATTTGAGTTTTGTCCAGTTAGTTAGAGTAATTTTAGGTCAATTCGAGTTGTATTCAATGCATGGGAGTGGTTTTAGGGGAATTCAAGCTAGTATTGGTGAATTTGAGTTGTCTTCAGTGCATGGGAGTGATTTTAGGGGAATCCAATTTGTCTCCAGTTAGTTAGAGTGATTTTTGGATAAATTTGAGCTAGTTTTGGTAGATTCGATTTTCTCTCATGAGAAATCGAATGGTCTCTAATGATTTGGAGTGTTTTTCAAGTATATTTGAGTCAGTGTAGGTAGATCTAAGTTGCTCCCTTGATGACTTGAATGGTCATCCAATGAACTAGAGAAGCTCTCAGTGAATTTGAGTTACTTTTTAGTAAACCTGAGTGAGTCTCTTAGGGGTGATTTGAATTGGTTTGAAGGAATTTGAATTACTCTCTAGTAATTCATGATAGATTTTGTTAGTTTCTCTAGAATTAGGAATTTGAATTCGTATGGATGGATTTTAATTGTCTTTTGCAAATATATGTTACACCCTTTTCGCTTTGCACAAAAAAATGTAGACATGTGAGGGTGATCGAACGCTAATCTATTATAGCATGGAAACTAGTCAAATTTTCTATTGAACACATAAGTACCCAAAATACCAAGCACATAGTCCCTTGATCCTAATGTGGAGATTACTGTGCATTATATTATCAGAGGTGTGATGGTTATAATTGAAAATCCAACAACATCCAATCACATTCAAGTTTCCAAATGAGGTGGGTGCCTTCCTAGTAAAGTTCAGGGCTGCTCAAACTCTAGTAGAGGAGTATACAATTGGATTCACAACAATCTAAGAAACAAGACAAAAACTTACAATTGATTTCACAGATCAATTTTACTCATAAATGACATGAAATAGTTCAATAAGGAGTTACAAATGTATATTTGCTATCATTAATCAAAAGTAATCAGAATTAGCATTACAATGTCATACAATGGAATTAATAGCCAGAAAATTTGAATTGAGTGCATTAGAGTGGCTTAGATGTCAGTTAGACACCATTTGGAACATCAATTAACCACTTAAATCAACCTTAATTGAATCTAACTGACTCAGATGAAGTTTAGACCGAGTCTAACTAAATAGAACTCAACTGCATGTCAATCAGTAGGTGAGGGAACATATCTGACTTCAGTTAGGTGAGTTGAACTAAACTGCACTGGACTGAGTCACCAAAAGTAGGTGAAGGAACCTTTAATCACTCTAGTTAACTGCAATTTACCAAAAATAGGAAAAATAATGAGGGAGGCACGTTTACAACTTTAGTTTAACTGGAAGGTATGTGAAACAACATTTAGTTAACTGATTAGGGTGCTTATGTCATGCAGATCAACCCATATTTTCTCATATATTGAAGGAGGAGACTCAGTTAGGATCCCCGATTGAAGGAGAAGACCCAGCTAGGCTCACTGATTGAAGGATGATGATCTAGCTGATGATGCAGTCACATGTTTAAGTCAAAAACTTAGGATAAGTGGTAAATTAGGATGATTTAGCCAAAGGAAGGATTATTTATCCTAACACTCCCCTTTAATCATGAATTTGGATAACTTGGGCCCTAGTAACTAAGACCAAAGGCCACACATTACAACTTAAATGCAAAAGTAACTACTTAATAAAACCAAGGAAACAGGGAAAAACCTCATGGGAAAAATACCCCCCCCTCAAACTAAGCAGTGAATTAGGAAAACAAGTTTTGAATAAAACTTTGTTAAAATTTTGCTGCAATTTGCAGCACTATGCAACAACAAATGCAGTATCTTGGTTATTCTGTGCAGGAACATCCTAAGACTGTGCATGTGAACCTTTGAATCCAAACTAAATGATTATATCTGGAGGAATCTTCCTCTTTGGAAGAAGAAGAATATGCTCAACTGAATCAGAAATATAGACATATGCTAGATGAAAATTGGACCCAGTAGAGCAATTGAAATCAACTGATAAGAGAGAAAAAGTGATTGAGAATTCAAATCATGTGAGGAACAAAAAAGAAACTGATATATTTCATCCTTGAAAATCAACCCCGATGAGGTAAAATCACCCCCAAGTGTTAGGCGCATGTGTCCAGGTGAATGCAGAATGTCTCCATCTTTATTAGTTCTGTGAGGAGATGAGCATGTGATCAAATACAAAGGTAGAGAATCCCTAGGATTGTGGAGAGTGAATTATTGAGCTCCATAATCTAATATAGCTTTAAAAATAACCAATTATTCAAAAAATTCAATATCAGCAACCTCATAAGAGGAAAATAACATCAAATCCTCAACAACAAGTTTGAAGAAGACTTGCGGTACTTGATTTGTCACACCAAAATTGATGAGACCAACTACAAGAATGAAAAAAGGGCTCTTGAAACTTAAAACCTAAGCCAAATAAGATCATATAATATCCAAATAATTTCATATCATATCCAAGAGTGTGGATCAAATACAAGTGCTTCACCAAGGTGGTAGATGCACAATTTTCTCCTTCTTCAAAATTCGGAGTATTGGTGCATGCAATCATGTATGAATTTTCTGGAAGATCTAGATCAATAAGAGTGAATGGATTAGTCCTAAAATATAGTATTAATTCCAAAAAATCCAAATCATTACTTTTATGCACACCAGCAACAACATTAGAGGGAGAGAAATTGAATTCCTGTTCACTTTCTGAAGCAATCACTGGAAAATTTTGCACATAATTTAAAAGAGAATCATTGGAGAATGTTTGCATAGAATGGAATGAGAGTTTTTATTCAATATCAAATATTTGAATGTCTTCTTCTAGATCATCCATATGACAATATGATATATCATAGATCTCATAAACTTCTGGAGCAACAAGATAATGAGTCACTCCAAGGAGACTTTCTTCAATTCGAATTGACTATGTAGAAGATTCTGCTTCTTCTTCATCTTGAACAAATTCATCAGAGAGAGTAGAGACCGATAATTTTGAATAAATAACTCTTGTGGTTCTGGGTGTGCTCTCCAAATTGATATAATTATCCTCATTGTGCTTGCAAAAGGTTCTATCCAATTTTGTCTCGAGATCCTTTGGGTATTCAGGATAATCAATAAGGTAGCGCAAGCTTGTAGAAAGGGCCAGACATATTGTTCCAAAAAATATATCACCGTCATTTATCCAGTCATTATAATATTCATAAGATGCTTTAGTAAGTCCAATAGACACCTCATAGAGATCTTGTCTCTTTAGAGATGAAATCATCTTCAACTTCCATTCTGAATATCTTGTGGATGGAGTAAGAAGAGGATCATATAATCTCGAATCCATATGAAGTTGTACCTGTAATTATACAAAAAAACCAAAGTAAGGTCAAACAACCTGCACTTTTGGAGTTTGCATCACACCTAGCTTAGCAAATCAAGCAAGCTTAATCAACAATGCTAGTTTGTCCAGGAATTATGTGGTAAACTCTCCGCTTTTGGTGCAATGCTGGAATGATTTTGAGCAATTTTGCTCAAATGTCTTCATAGATACAATAAGAAACCTATATAAGAATTTACTTGTCCTACCATAAATCTGATACCATATAAAATTGGATTCACAACAATCTAAGAAACAAGACAAGAACTTACAATAGATTTCACAGATCAAGTTTCCTCAGAAATGACATGAAACAAAGCAATAAGGAGTTGCAGTTGTATATTTTCTATCATTAATCAAAAGTAATCAGAATTAGTGATACAATGTCATACAATGGACTTAATATCCAGAGAATTTGAATTGAGTGCATGAGAGTGTCTTAGCTTTCAGTTAGACATCACCAAGCACATCAGTTAACCACTTAACTCAACCTTAATTGACTCTAACTGGCTTGGAGGCAGTTTAGACTGAGTCTAACTGAATAGAACTCAATTGCATGTCAGTCAGTAGGTGAGGGAACATATATGACTTCAGTTAGTTGAGTTGAACTGAATTGCACTGAATTGAGTCACCAAAAGTATGTGGAGGTTCCTTTAATCACTCCAGTTAATTGCAATTTACCAAAAATAGGAAAAATAACAAGGGAAGCGCCTTTACAACTTCTGTTTAACTGAAAGGTAGTTGAAACAACCTTTAGTTAACTGATTGGGGTGCTTATTTCATACATATCAACCCATATTTTCTCCTATATTGAAGGAGGAGACTTAGTTAGGCTCTTTGATTGAAGGATAAGACCCAGTTAGGCTCCTTGATTGAAAGAGGATGATCTAGTTGATGATGCAGTCACATGTTTGAGTCAGAAACATAGGATAAGTGGTAAATTAGGATGGTTTAGCCAAAGGGAGGATTATTTATCCTAACAAGGAGATTTTGGCACAATTGAATTTTCTAAAGGGGGTAGAATTGGGTGTATGATCCTCATCATGTGATTTCAAAGAAGACGTAGGAAGTGGGTGTATTATCCTCATCATGTGATTTCAAGGAAGAGGTAGGAAAACAAAGCATATGCCTATGATGATGAGCCTAATGAGTATTTACAAAGGGTTTCCAATTTAGAAACATGGGAAGATTTCAGTGAAGTGTTGCATACCGATCCTCAACAACAAACAAAAGCTCAAGTAGAAAGTCAACCATAAGCACCAATGTTGGGAATAAATTAGAAAGGGATAAATCTTGCAATAGAGGTTATTGATTTAAAACATGAAGGAAAACCAACAATCCAATCTACTATGGTTCAAACCCCATAGATGCAGGAACTAGAGACCAAAAAGAACACTTTTAGATGTACATTTTAATATGGACATTGATAACTCTCAAACAGATAAATATAGAAAGAAGGCTAGGATTGAGAAAGAAGTAAGAATATAGGGTGTAATAATGGAATTTGAAGTTCAAAAAGTAACATTGGGTGAGATCGAGACAACCTTAAGCAATCCCAAGACAACACCAAGAGATTCTACTATTACCATTGAATATCTTACATTAGCAATGTTGACTACACCGAAAACACATCAATCTTATACAATAGAGGGGGACTCTTAAGCACAACTTTCTATACGTATTCAGTATATATATATATAAAAACATCAAAATGTGGATATTAGGAGATATATATATCCTCAAATCTAGAGAGAAAATGCCAAAACCAAGTTGTTATCTATTGTCTATTACAAGTAGGGAATTTCAATTTGGCCATATTGGAAAAGTCCCAAAGATTCATATCTCAACATATTATAAATCCACCGAATTCAAGTTCAAGTTTATGATATAAATACAATTTATAGAGTGTATTTTTGTAGGTAAACTAGTTAAATGCTATGAAAAGATATGTGCTTTAGTCTTCTTCAAATGTAACAAAGATGTAGACTTTGGTAGATAAAACTGAAAAAAATTAAAGTAGGAGAAGATAGATTCCAAGTCTAAACAAATGACCATAAAGAATTTGGGGCAAAATATAGTTACTTTGGGTGCAAACCCTAAAATTCCCACACTAGTACAATCCTTGATTCAGTAGAAAGACAATGAGATTAAGGTGTTAACAATTTTTTTTAGGCTAACATATACAAATCATGTTGAAACAACAAAGCTACTAACCATGCAAAAACAGAAGGAGAGGATCTTCAAACAATTGATGAACTACAATAATTCAATGGAACAATATAGATCGAGAATTATTGGTTTGAAGTTATATATTTCTAGATTGGATTTAGAAAAGAAAACCATCACACCATATACTAGCTTGGATGCAATATCACATATTACTTCAGTAGAGTCTACTGAAGGATTATCCAAGGTCATGGTTGACCTAAGTGTGGAACAAGTTGAGTCAAGTGACCTAAAAAATTAGCTCAGGGCCATAGAGGATGAAATTGGAACATTGAGTGACATGGTTAAGAACAAAGAAACCCTCATTATAGAGGCTCATAATGCAAAAGAATTTGGATCAAGCTTCAAGAAAGATAATTGGAAATTCAACCCTAAGGGGATCCAATCATATATTATGGCACAATATATCAACATATAAATTTAAGTTTTAGGATCATTTTGTGTTAATTCAAGATGAGTTGGAGTTTCATACTACTTCCATAGCAGACATCAAGAGGATAGTTGTCGAGTTGGAAAATAAACCAAATATAGTCAATGATGTGGTCAAAATTTTGAAGTGTAGAACTAGATATGAGCTACAAAAATTTGGGATCAATGAGAGGACCAGTATCATTATAGAAGAAAATAAGGTGGTGACCAAGATGAATATATTGAATAGCTCTCAATCAAAGGCACATAATGTGTTAAGAGAAATTACTTCCTTTAGAAGTATGTTTTATGATGTATTGCAGAGAGGATTATCATCACCATAAGATGAACATGGAGACTTATACACTCAAGAGAGGTGTAAGGAGATATTAGTTGAAAAATGAAATAATGACACAAAATTCTCATACATGGAGGGTCCTATAAATGGGAAAGCCATTGTGAATTTATTGTCTAATGAGTTTGGGTTCTTAGAAAGTATGAAGCCGATCTGAAAAAATATGCCACCTCCATTTTATGAGCAATATATAGGGATAGATATGACAATTTGGAATAGGAATACTCATAAGTACCACATAGGGAAACCTTGGAACCATTTTTTTAAATATGCCAAGGTAAATTTACCAATGCAGGGAGAAGCCTCAACTTCACGACCAACTCAATAGGGTCAACTCAAGTGGTTGAGTATTTTTCATGGTAAAGTTATCAAAATTCATGTAATACCCCTGATCTTGACTTGGAATGTTTTTAATCAAAATTAGGTAAATAACATAAATACACTAGTATGGAATCCTAGTGTGGAGCTCAAGGCCAAGCCCCAACTAGTGAATAACTAGGCATGTGTTATGTAAATATTCTTATTTGGACTGTATGGTTGACTTGTCATGCTACCTTGAAATATATGTAAATATTATGTTGCAATATAATAAAATGGTCCAATATGGCCGTGTAAAGAGCACTAGAGGGGCTATGGTTCCACCAGAGGGGAAGTGGAAAGGGGACCAATGGGAGTCTAAATCCTTTGCTGCCAATTGTCAACTTTAGAACTCATCCAAATTCTTCCAAGATATTTAAATGATCCAATCACCTTCTTTTGATTACTTTCAATCATTGAATGCATGTGTACTAAGGTTGTTGGGGAAAGTCACCTCATGCAATTATTTAATCATGGGGTTGAATGCACTTTTTTTACAGTTCTGTCAAATGTCAGATTTTAGTTTGTAGCTATTAAGAGTCATTTCTTATATGGCTAGAATCCATGTCATTTGTATCTTCACCATTATCTAATATCCTATGAAGTCAACACTCATTCTATAATTCTCTCATACATGTATACACTAAATAGATCTCCCCATTGATGTTCATGACCCTTACCAGACTGCGTATAACCCAAAAATTGAAATTTAGGGATAGGGATGTAGATTTCAAGGGAAAGGAGATGGTTTTATATGAGCACAGAAGTTGGGAAAGATATGAACCCTTACCAATAGATGCTTGAGAATCCATGAATTAAGGCTACATATGGTTCTGCAACAACATATATCAGGTTGGTATCCTTCTATCCACATACTGGAATCACTTGGAAAGATGGATCACCCAAGATAACTGTGGAATGATGAATGGGATTCTTGAGACTAGAAGGGTGTTGAGTGGGTAGGTATTGTTGGAGCTAAGGTGTGATGGTTGAGTAAGATCATTGCATAGCTACATATGGGCATTTGGTTAAGCATAGAGAGGAAAACATGTTGTGGGATGAGAGAGAGAATCCTGTAGGTGTTTCCTTTGTCCTGTTGGCCTCATGACCTAAGTTG
The DNA here is from genome assembly GCA_001517045.1 of Pseudotsuga menziesii. Lineage (NCBI taxonomy): Eukaryota > Viridiplantae > Streptophyta > Pinopsida > Pinales > Pinaceae > Pseudotsuga > Pseudotsuga menziesii. The sequence goes on from LPNX010984980.1 coordinate 936,305, forward strand.
AGGGTATCCTTTTAGTAGAAAGAGTATATGCTATACACAATTCCTATGATTGGTTGAAAAATCGTTCTTACACAACTAGTTTCTTGGAAATTCCAAAAGATATAGTGTTAGACAAAGATTCAAAGTTTACTGGTAACTTTTGGAAATGTTTGTTCCATGGTTTTGGCATGATTCTGAACATGAGTACAACTTACCATATATAGACAAATGGTCAGATAGAAAGATTCAATAAGGTGATTGAGAATATGTTGAGAATGTATGGGATGGATCGACCATTCAAGTGGGAGGATTATTTGAAATTAGTATACTTTTCCTATAATAATGGATACCATTCCTCTTTGAAGATGAGTCCTTTTGAGGCATTGTATGGGAGAAAGTGCAATACTCCTATCAGTTGGGACAACCCAACATACAAAATTGTCATTAGACTTGAACTTTTGAAGGACATGGAAGATCATATGGTTAAAATCAAACATAATTTTGTTTGATTTTTATCATTTAAGAAATATGATATTAGAATCTTATCTGATAGAATAACATGCACAACAATAAACAAAAGAGATAAGAGACACAAAGAATTTTCCTTGGGGAAACCATATAGGAGAAAACCCCACAATTTCCTTAGAGATAGAATGGGCACCAATGGTAGCAGTAAAACCCAAAAACATAAAGATGATCTCCAATAGCTTGTTCTCTCTCTCTCACTTGAGAGAGCTTCTCCTCTCTCACTCATGTGCCCCAGTGAGTGAGTGTGTGTGTGATAAATATAGAGACTCACTCTCTATTTATATTCTTTCATTCACTTAATGTCCACTTCAACATGTCAGCCCCACTTAACAATTATTTACTAGGGCTGACATCTCTAGGAGATTCTAATAACTCTAGTGCCCCACAACTATGGGGAATTTGCCCTCCAATCAACAAGGATGGTTGACCTTGATGCAATTGTGGGGACTATTGCCTCGACTTACAATGGAGGGTTAACCTCAATGAATTTACATGGCTTGTTTACATTATTGAATCTCCTGATTGGAACATCAGGGCATGACATGACTCAATTACATTATAGATACTTCCCTGAATAAACATCGAGGAACAATACATAAGATATACAAGTGAATACATTTTGAATTTATAAATACATCAACACTCCCTCTTAAATAGGAAGGTATTCTCTCGACACAATTTATCAGCACCAATCTTCTTCTTTGTATCATCTGGATCATCATCAAGTCATCTTCATCTTCAAGTCATATTCATTGTCAAGTCATCTTCATCAAGTCTGGATCATCACTGGATCTAGCTCATCACTGGATCATCATCAAAACTGGATCATCACTGGATCATCATTGGATCATCATCAAAGCTGGATCATCACTAGATCATCATCATCATCACTGCTTCCCCTATCTCAATCAAATGGTGCTATCTCTTCATTCTTCTCATCACAGGAAGTTCTACAGAGCTAGCCATTTTTCATGCTGGTTGTAGGCCTATCTTCCATGTAGGTATTCATCTTCTTCAACACTTATATTTGACCGAGTCAGAAAGGCTCACCCAGCACTTATATTTGACCATGGTTGAAAACGCATCGCAAACCATGTCAGAAGGCTTAGCACTTATATCTGACCATGATAGGAAACTCATCACATATCATGTCAGAATGGCTCTCAGTCCCAGATTGAAATTCCTGGTAACCAACCAATTGCCTCCATTCTCCCAGAGAATGGCCTCTCAGGATTTAAGCTGAGCTTCAGTCCTAGAATGAAATTCTTGGTAACTAACCAGGTGCCTCCATTCTCCTAGAGAATGGCATCTCAACACTTAAGCTAAGCTTCAGTCCCAGACTAAAACTCCTGGTAACTAACCAGGTGCCATCTCAGCACTTAAGTTGAGCTTCAGTCCCAGACTGAAATTCCTGGTAACTGACCAGGTGCCTCCGTTCGCCCAGAGAATGGAATCTCAACACTTAAGATGAGCTTCAGTCCTAGAATGAAATTCCTAGTAACTAACTAGGTGCCTCCATTCAGAGAATGGAATTCAACGCTTATATATGATCATGTGAGAACACATCTCATAGTCACCTCAGAATGGCTCAGCACTCACATCTGACCATGGAAGGAACCAATCCTCTCACCATGACATAATAGCTCAGCCCTTACATCTGACCATGGAAGGAACCAATCCTCTCACCATGTCAGAATGGCTCATGGACTCATCACTTCCTCTTGGAAGGAACCTTGATCTGGAGAACACCAAGCTTCTCCCTGAAGTACTCAAACTTCACTCTGGCCATTTGTAGCATAGAATCACATTAGGGCTGATTATGTTCAAGGATAACTTGTGAGCTTTTCCAGAACCTATTACATCCGAGGACAACCTACATGATCGTTTACGTCTGAGCAACCTACGAGCTTTTCCAGGATTTATGCTCAGACAACCTGTCTCACCGGATATGCTAGAACTCCCTCTTTCAAGAGATATTGATCTAGATCACATACTGGAGCTTCACTACCCCCCTCTGCATCATACAAAAAATGCAAGTCAGATCAACCAAATCAAATAGTAGTTTTCAAAAGAAACATACTACCTCCCAATTAGCAAGTGGCAACATATTTTTCCTCGGCTGTACTCAGTTCCATACGGGACTCCTTCTTGCTAAACCAAGAGATCACACCTGATCTCATGCTGAAGTAGCACCTCAAAGTTCTCTTCCTATCAATGGCACTTCGTTCCCAATACGAATCGACATAACCCTCTAGGTTAATCTTTTGATTCGTATCATACTTGAGCCCAAACTCAACTGTACCCTTCAGGTACCTCACTGCATGCTTTGCAACCTTAATGAGTTCCTCTTTTCTGTTAGGAATAATTCATTAACATATAACAGGAGCATCACTGGTCTTCCACCTTCAACCTTGAGGAAAAGGTTGGAATATGCTTTACTCTCAGTAAATTCTAGAGTCATTAGGAAGCTATCCATCCTGTCATACCATGTCGAACCTCGGGATTTTCTGCAGTCACTCCCTCTGAAGAAGAGCATCATTCTCCCTCTACCTATCATACTTTATGCATTGAAACATTATGTACTGGAGTGACAAGTAGCTTCCTCTACTACTATTATTCTATGTATCTATATTGGATACCAAGATCCTCTATCTTGAACCTTTTCAAAAGTTCTTGTCGCACCCATCTATGAGCTTGTCATCCTCTATAGGCTTTCATCTTCAACCTTGTAGCAAAGGTTAAGATCTTCATCACTCTAGGTGATATTAAATCTCCTCATGTATGTGTTATCCCATGGGTGCCTTCTGAGCTCATATAAGGCTTTCTTTCATTTGCATACATGATTCTTCCTATCACGTGTCTTAACTTCTGGTGGCTGTAAATGTCTCTTTGTAGTCTATGCCTTCTTTTCATGAGAATCCTCGTGCTAGGAATCCTGCCTTGTATGATGTTTCCATATAATGCATGTTGGATATTTGTAGATCCATATGGAAGATACTACGGACTTCCCTTAAGGTCTCGATGTTGCATCCTAGACATCATTCTTTTTAAACTAGTATTCTCCTTCCCTTTCTTTCATAACTGGAAGGATTTGCATCACTGAAAGTATCATCATCTTCTTCTTTATCTGTCGTCACTTGTTTTTCGGAACAAGTCTCATCCTTATTTTCTTGTAGGTGATTATGTACGCGATCTTTCCTACAAGTCAAATGCATTTGTATGGTTAGAAACATTTCATAAGGCATATTCGTAATGGAAAATTACTATGCATAAATATTTGATCATGCAACTATTCTATCCAATACAACATTCATCCATATATCATGGAAAATTTCTAGATGCCTTCCATCTCTACCAGGACAACATTGAGATTGTGCACTGACCCAATATGTTAGCAAAGAGGTTTCATTCTAGATAGGTAGAAGTGGAGAGTTGTATAGCACCATGAGCTACTTAACCATCACATGCATATACTGTCATTAATGCAAACATTCTATCATGCATAATACATCAACTGAATATAAACAAATGCATAACAAAACAATATCATGAAATGACAATGAAATACTTATTTTTATTTGTTTCGTGGGTAGACTCTTTCTTGATCTTCAAGTTGTTATTTGATTTGAGAGACCCTTGTAAAGTATGATTGTATGGTCTCTGCATTCTGGATCTTCACATTCTTCAATTGTTTTCTCAAAGTCCTCTTTTGATTTATGTTCTTCCCTTCAAATAGCTTGGTCAAGGAATAAAAAATATCTTTCGGTGTCTTTAGGGAAGACACTTGTGGTATAAGGTGATCCATGATTGAATCAGCAATGATCTTCTCAGCCTTGACCAAGTTATTCTTGTGTAAGGCTTTTAGCCTCATCTCCCTCTGGAACTGGAACCTCTCCACTTATGTAGGTGTCCAATTCATTTCCTTCAAGAAATAGTGAGATCCTATACTTCCATGCTTGGAAGTTGCCAGCTTCACCAAGCTTATCATCAAGCTGATGTGATATATCACTTTGAAATAAATTGAAAATAGAAAAAGATTAGATCTTACCGATTTGAGGTGTCCGTCCTGGTTCCGGAGCTGGCTGATCTAGGGTTTGTCAGAGAAACCCTAATTTTCAAAACTTGGAATCTTTCAGATCTGATTATATAGAAAGACATTAGAGGAAATTTCACCTCAAAATGGGCCTCCTAAAAAAAATTAATAAAATAATAGTTAAAATAATATTTATTAATTTTGAAGGAAGAAAAGAAAAAAACTATTTTTTTGTTTGTATTTTCGACATATCTCCCCGTGTTTTTACTCAAATTTCGATCGGGAGAGATCGTTGGATGCGGAATTAAATTCCACATCCAACGAGTACCCACTTGGCATACTTTTGATGGACCCTACTACCCCAAAAACAAGAAATACTTGAAAAAAAATGTGATGATGATGTCATCATCACGTTTTTTAGGTATTTCTTGTTTTTTGGGTAGCGGGGTTCGTCAAAAGTATGCCAAGTGGGTACTCGTTGGATGCAGAATTTAATTCCACATCCAACGAGGTCTCCTGATCAAAATTTGAGTAAAAACACGGGGAGATATGTCAAAAATATAAACAAAAAAAGTAGTTTTTTTTATGATACCCAACTCCAAATATATATTAAAAAAGTGTTTAAGACCTATACAGTGTTTCAAATTTAAAGCAATTTTGTTGGCTAACACATGATGACATGGAATTTGAGTTAAATTTAAAAGGCCCATTTTGAGTTGAAATTTACTCTAATGTATACCTCTTCAAGGTGAGCTATCCAATGTACTCCTTTTCTGAAAACAGTGGAGGGAAGCTCCTATAACAGGAAGCCCTAGTTTTCCAATTTCTTCTGCAGAAATGCTTGATACTGCTTCTGAGGTATCTCCACAATTATTGCTACTCTATGTATGAAACTTGGCACTGAGGTAGCCTCACCTGTCCCTATTCCAACACCATAGGTTTCATAAGAATTGGTCACCAATTGGGATTTATGAGTGGTTTCCCAAGGTGACCTGTTTCAGGACTGTTTAGAATATCGAAGTTCTACAGACTGCCATGTGTCACTGTTATATATTTAGGGTCTAAAACTTTGACCATAGAAATTATAGTCCGTTCCCTCTTTGGAACTTCTTGATAAATTTCATTTGGACCTATGTATCTCTAGATATAGCAATTATCCCCAGGTGTCCTATTTAGGGATGAATCCTTGGAGAGGTTGGAACCCTAACTGGGAGGAATCATATCTCCTAGAATATAGAGAATCTAAGGCTGAAACTTAGACACAATGTACATTAGAAATTTATCTTCCACCTATAAAATTTTTGTCCCCTGATACTTCTGCAATCCAGAGATATAGCGAATGTACCAAAACTTATCAGTTTTAGTATTTAGGGTTTTTCCAGCCCGGGGTCAAACTAGGGTTTGAATTTCCTGGAGTTACACCCAACCAAAAATATCGAACCAGGTCTCTAAAATTTGATTTTAATGAGGAGACAAATCCTATGCTAGGCTCACTCAAAAATTCCTCTTCTGTAAAAATCCCTAATTTTCTGCACAAAAAACTGAAAATGCTCGGACTCGAATTCTGCGTCGGTAGAAAGATGTGCCCTTCAATGGAGAGTCAGCCTAGAATAATTTTGTTGATGGATTGTGGAGAGAGACCCAAAAATTATGAAGCCCTAGCTTCTGTAGCTGTACAATTTCTTCTTCTCAGGTTAGCTCTGATACCATGTTTGATTTTTATCATTTAAGCAATATGATCTTAAGATATTATCTAAGAGAATAACATGCACAACAATAAACATAAGAGACAAGAGACACAGAATTTTCCTTGGGGAAACCATAAAGGAGAAAACCCCACAACTTCCTCAAAGATAGAATGATCACCAATAGCAGCAGTTAAACCCAAAAAACATAAAGATGATCTCCAACAGCTTGTTCTCTCTCTCTCACTTGAGAGAGCTTCTCCTCTCTCACTCATGCGCCCTAGTGAGTGAGTGTGCGTGTGATAAATAGAGAGACTCACTCTCTATTTATATTCTTTCGTTCACTTAATTTCCACTTCAACATGTTGGCCCCAGTTAACAATTAATTACTAGGGCCGACATCTCTAGAAGAGTCTAATAACCCTAGTGCCCCACAAGTACTGTGGGGACTTTTCCCTTCGATCAATAAGGAGGGTTAACCTTGACACAAATGTGGGGACTATTGCCCCGAATTACAATGGAGGGTTAACCTCAATGACTTTACATGACTTGTTTACATTATTGAATCTCTCGATCGGAACATCGGGGCATGACATGACTCAATTACATTATAGATACTTCCCGGAATCAACATCGGGGTACAAAAAATAAGATATACAAGTGAATACATTCCGAAGTTATAAATACATCAACAAATTTAAAAGCAAATCAAGATAGACAATAGAGTTATGTAGATAAGAATATGATTGAATGGAAATTTGAAGTAAGAGATAATTTCTTATTGAAAGTCAGACCCAAAAAGAGATCCTCAAAGTTGGGAAAATGTTCCAAACTAGCTATCTAGGATAGGACCCGTTGCATATAAGCATGCATTTCCTGCTTGTATTAAAGTGCAAAATGTTTTTCATGTATCCTTGTTGAAAAAGTATATAGCGAATGCTAATCATGTGATAGAATGGAATGCCATATAAGTGATTGATTGGTTGTAGTATATTTCATATATCTTGTGGAAAAGTATATACCTGATGCTAATCATGTGATAGATTAGAATGTGATTCAAAGGGATTGGTTGATTGAGATTATTTCATTTATCTTGTTGAAAAATATATATACCTAATGACTAAGCATGTGATTGATTTATCGGAATGTGATTTAGGTGGAACTTGAAGGGGATGTTTTGGTACAACCAGTTTGGATATCGGGTAGAAAAATCAAGCTGATCCAGAACTGAGATATCATGTAGGTAAAGGTACAACGAAAAAATTACAAACCGAATGATGCTACTCAGGAGATGGAAGATGTTATGGGGGAAAGAATAACCTCATATTTTTTAAATTGAATTTGATCTATGTAATAAATAAGCATCGAGGACGATACATTGTTTTAAGGGGGAGGGGATGTAATTGCATGATGTTAAGCATTAGACATATGTGATGTGGTCATTTTTTATTATTTTGGCACTAGGATCCTAAGCATTGGTAGTTGGACATAATTATTATTATTTCATTATTAAATAAATAACTAGATCAACACAGACATTCGACAAGAATGGGGGGTCATGGATTCCACATGTGAGGGGGTTGGGGTTAAGAGTTGTTTCTTTCACTAACATTGCTCTTTAATTCCTAATTTTGATTATTTTTTAATATGGAGACTATTACACCTTATTTGATGCTAGTGGGTCCCACTCTCTCATCTCTCAAGTCTTATGCGCCCTATTTGACTATTTATGTCAACCATGCACTTGATTTTTGTAAACCCCAAACTAATTTGAGTCAATTATAGTTATTTGGAGTAAATTTAGGCGAATTTGATTTGTCCCCATATAGTTATAGTGATTTTGGTTCAATTCAAGTTGTCTTCAGTTAGTTAGAGTAATTTGGGGTCAAATCGATTTGTCTTCAGATAGGTAAGGTAATTTTAGGTCAATTTGAATTGTCTTCAGTGCAAGGGAGTGGTTTTAGGGGATTTCAAGTTAGTCTTGGTGAATTTGAGTTGTCTCCAGTGCATGGGAGTGATTTTAAGGGAATTTGAATTAGTCTTGGTGAATTTGAGTTGTATCCAGTTAGTTAGAGTGATTTTTGGGTAAATTTGAGTAAGTTTTGGTAGATTCGAGTTTCTCTCATGAGAACTCACATGGTATCTAATGATTGGGAGTGTTTTTCTAATGAATTGGAGTTAGACTAGGTAGATTCAAGTTTCTCTGTTGAGAACCTGAATGGTCATCCAGTGAACTAGAGAAGCTCTTAGTGAATTTGAATTACTTTTTAGTAAATCCAAGTCAGTCTCTTAGGGGGAATTCGAATTGGTTTGAAGGAATTTGAATTACTCTCTAATCATTCATGATAATTTTTTTAGTTATTCTCTTAGGAATTTGAAAGCCTATGTATCAATTTGAATTGTCTTTTACACATAGTTGTTACATCCTTTTGGTTTTGCATAGGTAATTGTAGACACATGAGGGTGATCAAACACTAATCTATTTTAGTTTGGATACTGGTTAGATTTTCTATTGAACATAGAAGTAATTAAATTAGAAATCACATAGTACCATGATTCCAATGTGGATATTATTCCACATTATATTATCAGAGGTGCGATGGTTATAATCGAAAATCCAACAACATCCAATCAAATTCAAGTTTCCAAAGGAGGCGGGGGAATTCCTAGTAAAATCCAGTACTGCTCAAACTATAGTAGAGGAGATACTGACACGATTGAATTTGTGAAAGGGGCATAATTGGGTGTATGATCTTCATCAAGTGATTTCAAATAAAAAGTAGGAAGTGGGTGTATGATCCTCATCATGTGATTTCAAAGAGGAGGGCGGAAGTGGGTGTATGATCCTCATCAATTGATTTCAAAGAAGAGGTAGGAAAACAAAGAATATGCCTATGATTATGAGCCTAATGAGTATTCACAAAGTGTTTCTAATTTAGAGACAAAGGAACATGTCAGTGAAGTTTTGCATACAGATCCTCAATGTAACACCCCGATTTTGACCCCATTTGCATTAAAATGTATATGATGTATATATTGTAATTAATCATGGTGTGGAGCTAAAGGAAAAATCCCCACCATCGATTTAATGTTTTATGTTTCGGTGATTAAAATTGATGCCTATGGTATTTTGTGCTAGCCGACACATTATAATTTGGACATCATGTAAATATGCAATTTAATTTAAAATACCCACAACCAGCTATGTCATTGCACCATTAAAAGAGATTGGGGCATGATTTTCTAAGAATAAGGGGGAGGGGAGTATTCAAACCTTTAGGAAAATGGTGAAAGTCCAAATGTCAAAGGGAGAACCCATAAAACAGTCAACTACCCATTTTGTCTCTTGTGCCCAATCATTTAATTATGCCATAAATTGGTTGAGTTAGTTATTGCATGGGATGGGCAAGGTATAGAGGTCAAAATTCAAATTGGGTAGAGCACCAATTTTTGGAAAAAAGTGTTTTGACTTGTGAGCCAAGTAAATGCCCATTTTTACTATGCATTCCCTGATGCATTCATGTTTTTTGTCTTCCCCGCGTTTTTGGAGCTCTTGGGCATTCTCCATGGATGTTTTTGCAATGTTCTTCATTTTTCCCATGGCTGGAAAGTGTTTTTGTTAATGTTCAGTGGCCGGGATCACTCCTAGGAATTTTTGTGTTGTTTCCACATCTCCACGGTTGGGGAATTTCGTGTTTTCAGTGTTGCACAAACAATGGGGGATAGAGCCATGAATTTAGGGACTGATGGAGCCATTTTTTCCCACGTGTAGCCATATAACGATTCTGGAAATCAAATTTCTATCAGGGGGTTGTTTTACCCATTTTTTGTTTATGTTTTTGGTTGAAAAACATTTTTCCTCAAACCCAGATCTTGCATTTTTTTGTGTGTGCACCCTTGGTTTTGGTCTGAACTGGTTTGGAGTGGATTTTGGGAAGAATTAGCTTGATAAACCTAGTGGGGAAAGGAACCTCATAGACAAATTAAGAGGAGCTGGATTTTCTTCTTTGCACACCCTGAATAGCACTGGAATGGATGGCATAGCCTGAGGGGCTGTGTAGCAGAGAAGGGGATGCTTCCTTGTGTTGGGTGTGTAGGTGTTGGGAAATCCAAGCTATATCTTGTGTAGGTGTTTATATATATGTGGTTGAGCTCACTATCTTATAAATTCAACCATTTCACCTCCTTGGATGAATTTTGATAAATCCTTAGCTATGTGTGAGTTTGCCAGTGTTCCCCTATTCCTTGTGGGAATCATGCCTAGCTCGGGGGTGGAAGTGTTGCTGAGAGATTGATGAGCACACTGGCCTATGGTTGGGTGGAATGTTTCAACAACGTAGTTGGTTGTGGGACAACATTCTTTCAAGATAAGTATTCTTGTCTATTTGATCTCTGCAATTGTATATGTGTTTATGAATTAATATGAACATGTTAAATGTTGTGAATGAATGAATTTTTTTTCCGCTGTATGTTAATAATTTATGCATCTATGTATGTTTAAGCTTCATGCATTTTTATATTTATGTTCATGGGGCTAGAATACCCAGATTATATCACATCATGGTCATGTTCCCTCTCAGGTAGACGGGAGGGGATGTGACACTCAACAACAAACAAAATCTCAAGTAGACATTCAACCACAAGCACCAATGTAGGGAATAAATTATTAAGGTATAAATCCTGCACTAGAGGTTATTGATTTAAAATAGACATGGAAGCCAACAAGAGAATAGACTATGGTTCAAACCCCATAGAAGCAGGAACTAGAGACAAAAAATAACACATTTAGATGTACATTCTAATATGGATATTGATGATGCTCAAATAGAGAAATATAGCAAGAAGGATAGGATTTATAAAGAATAAAGAATATAGGGTGTAATAATGGAATTTACAGTTCAACACGTAACATTGGGTGAGCCCGGTACAACCTTAAGCAAGCCTAAGTGTTATAGCCTAAAATGACACATCTCTACATCTGATCACTTTCCCATGATTTCGTTGCATGTCGACACTTCCATGAAGTAACTGAAAAAAACCCTAACTTGGAGGATCCATATTTGGAGTTTTGTAACTCCTTTTGACCTCTTCTCTACACCATTGGAAAGGTATTTGAGTCAGCAAAAACATTTTTATAATACTTGAAATTCTGAAAATTCCTAGAAGTACCCTTAAAATGAGTATCTTTTACCTATTCTTGACTTGTACTTCATGGTACCCACAAATTTCACCTTTGTATTCGTGACTTGTCCTTCATGCTACCTACGAAATCCCCTAATTACTATTGTGTTCACGACTATTGTCACTTCAACCTGTGAATCCCTTTGTATTCACAACTATTGTCACCATAACCCATGAATATAGGCTTGCATTCATGAATGTTTTCACTGCAACCCACAAATTTTTCTTGTACATGTCAAAACTGGATGTTTCTCGAATTTTGGGTAGTTTGGGTGGTTATGTAACAAAATCCTTTGGTTGTAACTAGTTTTTCTTCACCCCTATCTCTTGAGAAAGGTATAAATAGAGGTAGAGAGGTCCATGAGAGGGGACTTGAATCATTGCATTGTTATGCTGGAGGAATTGGGACTCTCATTCCCCCCACCTTTTTCCTAGTGATCATCCTTGTTTTGCAGAGCCTGGAGGCTAAGTTCCTTGGAGAAGAGAAGCAGCATAACTAGATCATGGTTTCATGAGGTGCCCAATTTGAAGAGAAGCAATAGAACTAGATCATGGTTTTGTGAGGTTCCCAACTTGAAGAGAAGGTATATTTGTACTTCTTTTCATGATTAATAAAAATGTGATGTCCTTCTTCTTCCCCAGTCATTGTTCAATGTGTATTTGAATCTATGTTTTGATTATATGATGATGTATATCAATTTAGGGTTTCATTTTTTACCGAACATAATCTCCTTTCATATAGTCTATTTGGTTTGAGGAAGGTATAATTTGTTTTGCAGGTCTGTTGGAGCAAGAGGAGCAAGAGGAAGATCGGAGGGCTACTTGGATCAACCTTCATTTTTCAAGGTATGAACCATTCTTATATTTGAAACTTGTTTATATATGCTTGTTGAACATTGTGCATCTCTCTTTCAACCCGAGTACATTGATGGCCTCTTCAACCCTAGCCATAGGAAACTTTCCTCTACAACAGAAATCACGACTCCGTTGGGGAGAGCCTTTTCTATTTTTGGTTTCTCTGTCTTTATTCTAGTCTTTTGAAAGGTTTCAGGTCCTTCTTGCCACCTAGGAACACCTTCTCATCCTTATACGACACCTCCTTTTCCTTTCAAGCCATTTTTTGACTTTTTTAGGGATTTTTCCACCCATTCATGAGCTGCAGATTCAACAGTAGCATGTTTAGGATGTACACATGACCTAATACACTTTAAACCTACATGTGACTCATGACCTGATAGTACCGCAACTCATGATTGCCTCAAAATAATTTTTTTCCTCATTTTTGTGGTTTTTTATGCTGTTTGAGGGCTGTTTGGTAGGTTTTTTGGGGTCCTACGTAGGTGCATGAATCCAAGGAGTTAGTTTCATCCATTTAGGGTGTTATTTATGTAGGTTGAAAGTATTTTTTTAGCATTAGGATTTTCTCTTTGCTCATCCCCCCACCCCCTTTGCTTGGTTTGACTTTGGCTTATGTTTTTGGTCAACCTTTGTTAGTGGTATTTGTTTGATTTCAGAAGCTTATTTGTCTTTGTTTCCTTCTTCTTTTGTTGGTTAAATTCACCATGCCTAAGTAGTTTACTTGTCTCTTATTTAAGCTTCCCTTCCAAGTAGGGTTTATACTGACTTTAGGGCAGTCTAGAGTCCGTTTGGTGGTTGTATAGCAAAGTTCCTTTTGATTTGTTCTTGTTATCTACATACTTTAGTTTGTAGGTAGTTTTTATTTTGTATTTATAAAAGAAAAAGAAAAAGAACATGTATTTGTTTAATATGCATGCAATTAGGGTTTTTCCTTTAATGCATTTCATATCTTTATTCTTGAAAAAATAAAAAGAAGCTCTTCTTTTGTGGCTATCAAGTTTTCTATTTGAAAAAGAAAGAGAATTTTTTTTTCTTTTTGCATTTCATTTCTCTTTGCTTAGTCATCTTTTTTCAACTTTGAGTCGAAACACCATTGGTTTCACCTTTGCTACCCCCTTTGATTAATCAACAACCCTTTAAAATAAATGCTTAATATTTAAAATATATTAGTAACTGTTTGTTTCTAGGGACAACACACACTAGTTTAGGCTAGTGTTTAGTGTTAGGGACATCTTAACTACCCAAAAATTTAAACTCAAACATAGTGGCCTATATTTTATCCAACTTCATTGAGGAAGACACTATAAAGCTCCTCTCACACAAAATTCAAGCACGAGGTCATGAGATACTGAGATGTTGGAGATACCCCTCCTCTTCTCAGTAAAGCATACACCAGAGATGTTGCATGTTTGGGGACTCACCCAATATCTCATCCCTACCCTGTGTGGTGCCTGGTACTTCTTGAGCTTCGGTCTTAGTTACCCTGCCCATGTGCATCAGCTAGATTGACAACTGTTTCGCTGGACTTTCTCCATGATTTTGGTAGCCTTAGTATCTTGTATGCTAGGATCTTACATGGGTGGCATTGGAAGGTTATTTCCAGTGCACCTAGGGTAGACTTTAAAGGTAACCTCAGTTGAAAATTTGGGAAGGAGGTTGGGTGATTCCAATGATTTCACCCAAAGAAATATTCACGAGATGCCAAGCAACTACTCTCCTTCCTTCACTGGTTAGTTTTGGGCCCTCATCATCCCAGAATTTCCTTTGGAAGGAATCTTTGTTTTCTTGGCTTGATACCTAGGTCTTTTATGCTAGTGCTATGTTCTTTGTACTGTTGGTTTCCTATCAACCTTGGAATTTGTCTTCTTGTTTGAAACTATGGATAACACCCCTATGAACACCAACCAAGAGATCCCCATGCTGGGAAATCCTTGTACTATTTCTCTCACATGGAATGTTGGTGTTCCTTTGATGGCCACCTTGAATCTACCTGGATTCACCCTAGGGATACCGGTTTGGTTTTTCTCCACTCCAATTATCCTGAATGATACTGATGCTTCTAGAGTAAGCTCCTTATATCAAGGGCATCAAAACACTGCTTCCTCTTCACCTATAGTTGCCTCTCCTCCTCCTTCTACCTCATGTGGTGAAAGTACTGATACTAGTAACCGACAGTATAAAAGGAGTAAAATATGGAATAATAGGAAGAACACTCAAAAGAAAGGGGGCACCAATTAAACCTTTGCAGGTCAAGTTGAACCTCACCACCCAAGCTCTGCAGTTCATGTTGGGGGCACCTATCCAACCTCTGTAGGTCATATTGGATCTAAGCACTCAACCTCTGCAAGTCAAGTTGATCTTAACCATCCAACCTCATCCTATTTAGTTCATGCTGAGGGCACCCGTTCAACATATGCAAGTCAATTTGAACCTCCCCATCCAACCTCTACAGGCCAAGTTGGACCCAACCACCCAACCTCTACAGTTCATGCTAGGGGCACACACTCAACCTATGCAAAGCATGTTGATCTTAACCTTTCAGCCTATGTAGGTCATGCTGGTGCAACCTGTCCAACCAATGTAGGTCATGTTGGACCCAATCTATCAGCCTCTGCAGGTCATGCTGGGGGAAAAATCTCAGCCTCTATAGGTCATGCTGAGGGAAAACAATCAGCCACTGCGATTCTTGTTGACACTATTGAAAAGACTAACCATTCAAACCACAAGCCCAATTTTCCTTGTAATATTTGTGAGGGAGACCACCTTACTTATCAATTCCCTACCATCATAGAGGTACATAGATTTTGGTTTCAATATCATCTTGTTTTTGAACATCCTGAAGTCTCTCAACAACCAACCTCTCTTAGTTAGGTTGGACACAGTCACCTAGCTTCTGATGGTCATGACTAGTCATGTTGACACCATTGATAAAACTGGTTGTTCGAAGTGCAAAATTAAGTTACTTTGTAAGCTATGCAAGGGAGATCATCTTATTCACCATTTCCATGCTATCACAAATGTGTGAAGAGTGTGGTCTGAGACTCAAGGGTTTCCTTCTCCTGAACAACCTGAAGTTTTTCAATAATCTACTCAATCTTTGTTTGATCTATTGGTCGAACCTTCTCAGTATTTGGTTCACCCCACTCTTATTTTAAAGAGTGATCCTTATGTGATTGAACAAATGCCATCTTTGGTCAATCCCACTCTCCCTTGAGAGAGTGACTTTCACGAAGCAGTTGAATCGGTCCCATTATCGATCAATCCCACTCTTATTTGGGAGAGTGAAGTGTTTGATAGTCACATTTTATTCATTTCCAGTTCAGAACTTACTGAACAAGGGGGTACTAAACTTGTTTTAGATGAACCCTCGCCAAGCTCTCATATTTCTTCATTTGATTGGGATAGCCTAGCTAAGTTGCACCTTCCTTCTAATGCACCTTTCTAGATAAAGGTCCAAGTTGGTCAATACATAATTTCTTGTTGTATTGTTGATGAAGGATCCTTAGTTAGTATCTTGTCTACTCGTGCTTGGCAAGGCATGGGATATCCCAGCCTTATATAAACAACTAGTCAGTTACTAGCGTTTGATAGAAGAACTAGTATAGCCTTGGGAATTCTTTTTCAAAAACATATTACTTTGGGTGGGAAGGATGTCTTAGTTGATTTCATGGTGATAGAAGACCCCTTGGAATTTAATATGCTCCTTGGGTGTGATTATGTGTATGTCATGTAGGCTATTGTGTTAACTTTATTTTGTGTGATGTACTTTAATCATGGCAAATAAATTGTCACTATTGATCAGTTGGATTTTCTTGATCCCTCTCCTGACCCAACTAGAGACCAGGATTTTCCTTTATTGATTCCTAATGTCTCTATAGACACTACCATGCAATGGGTGATATATGTTGCCTCATATCCCCGCGTTCAGTTGCTACTGAGGAGAATCCTCTGTGTTCGTGTTTACCTTCTCGGGACTTAGTTCTGGCAATTGACCAAGTGTTTCATCCTATACAGACTGTGAATCCCACTCTCTACTCTATTGATCCATTTGAAACTTCAGATATGTGTCCTATCTAGGATGGTCTACTTCCTTCTGACGAAGTCTTCCTAGAGTCTTTGATACATTCTGACCTTCTTTTGGATGTTGGTTTAGTTGTCACTAAGTCTAACCCTAATTTTCTTGATAAGCCTGATATTTCAGTTGATTGATCTTCTTATGTTGGTCTTGTTGAATTTTTTGACTCTTGCTTCGAACAACAAGTTAGTGATCTTGACGATTTTGATTTTTCTTCTATATTTTTCAACTCCTGTGATACTGAGTTTGTTCTTGCAGACTATATCTCCCCTGTTGATTTTTTCTTTTCTTATAAGGTTTATCTTATTGATCATAAATCCTCAGATCTTGGCACTATAGAATCCTCTTTGGTTGATTCTTCCTTGGCTACTCCTTTTGTAGAAGATATCAAAGTTGCATGTGTTTCTACCAAAGTGACCTACATTGGATCTTTTCTTTTGAATATGATCCTGAGGTCGTTGTTTATTGGAGACAATATTTTTAGTTGGATTCACAATTGTTTACTAACCTCGCCTTATTGTTCAAGCTGTAGCTACATTTTCATATGCCCTGTTTGTGCTTATGAACCTGATGCCGACTTCCACGCTTTTCACTCATTATATAAGCCTTCATCTCTCCTCTCATCATTGCTCATCCTTGTACCATTTTTCCTTTGCAAATTGACACTTTTTTTCCTTGAGGAGACATTCCCTGAGTGTCTTTATCTTGCTCATGTTCCTTGCAGTATGCTTAGGTTTGTTCCTTGCACTTGGAACTAGTTTCACCCTCCTCTGACACTCGTCTCCTCGCACTTAGAGCATTCTTTCTGCTCTCCTTCAAGCTTGTTAAAAGAAACAAGGATGTCGTGATTTGACTTTTCCGAGCTCGTTAAAACTTCATGGGAAAGATATGGAGTTATCTTTAAGCCCTATTATGACTCCTTAAAATTGACTAGATTTTCAAGTAAACTTGTTTGTTCAAACTCGTTAAGGTAAATTGAATGATCATCTACATTGGTGGTAGGTTATCTCTTTTTTGGACCATGTAGATTATTTATGAGAAAGCGACACTCTCTTTTCTTAGGAATTGAGAAGAGTATCTTTAGGTATAGGTTTATCTCTTTTCTGGACCTAGAGGACTAAAATTACGGAAAATGACCCTTTTCGAGCTTAGTTTTCTCTTTTTCGTGCTCTATACCTAAACATTAAAAAGATTATGAGCATTTTTTATGTCTTTTTCATGCTTGCTAAAACCTAAGTACAAATTATCGAGTTTATTGTTGTCCATACCATTCTTGTAAATAAATGGAAATTTTCAAGTGGTCTTGCTTTCCTTCACACTCGTTAAAACTAGAGTTTTCTGCTCGCTTATGAAGGAGCATTGTTATGGTGATAGTTTACCCCTTTTTCATACCTTTTCGAATAACTACGAAAAAAACATACCTTAGTTCACCTAGGCTAAGAGAGTTCTCCTTTGGATTGTTTTATACTTTTTAAGACTTAGGATACTAAATTTATGAAAAAATTCCCCCTTGGAGTCTTCTTTGTAGTTTTCATACTCTCAAAACTATGAAAACACCGTCGAGCATATACTAATTCAGGCTCGTAAAATCCACAAATCAGTGCTTTATTAAGAATTCTTTTGTTTATTCTTTGATCTTGTAAAAAATGAAGAAGGTCTCAAGTTTTCTTTCTTGGACTCGTTAAAACTTTACAAGAAAGAGGGAAGGAAAGTTCATTTACATGTATTTTACATCATGGCAACAAGTCTTGTTTCCTTGAAGAGAGCACTAGTTTTGCTCTATTAATAGTTGGGTCTTAGTTTTTGACCTTATCCTGATTCAGAGTTCTTACTCCTCCAGTTGGATTCTTTTCCAATTATATGGGGAATCTAACAATGTCTACTACATTGCAGATTTTTGTCGTTGGTCCTTTTGTGTCAAAAGTTGCCTAAGTCACTTTTGTGTCATGCTCAATGTTCAAGGATAAATCTTTGTCGGCCATTTTGTAGTTTCCTTGACATTTTGTGTCGGCCATTCCCTTGTATCAGTTCATTACATTATGTCTTCGACATTCCTTGTCATAAAATTTTATACCAATTCCAGATTCAATCAGCCTTTGACTTACCTCATGTTGGATGATGGAGGATTCCTTAATTCCTTCCTTCCAATGGATATCTTCCTATTGACATCAACACATCTTGCTCTGGAAATGAGATTTAGAGTTTCTGATAGTACCCAGGAGATTATAGTCATTAATGGTAATTTCCCTCGCTATTGGGTAGTGGGAATACCTTACTCTCTCCTACTCGATGGATTCTTTAGGTGTTCGACTTCAAGTACTTGTATTCACACTTGTTAGAGTGTACTAGGTACCTTTTAGACCATTTCATTAATGGTGGTTTCCCCTATGTTTGTTAAAGGTTCTCATCATTGACCGGTAATCAAATGGTTTCCTCCATGTTCGACTTCAACTCCTTTATTTGCATGGTTAGGATTCATACCTTTTGGGTGGTTTTTATTGAAGACCTTGGGCTAACAGTAGCATCGTCATATTTTTCTATTTCCCTAGTTGTGCAAGACCTTGTCACACTTCAGATGACATTTTCTGAGACATAAATACACCTTGTGTTCTTGTGGCTATGATCGATTATTGAGCATGGATCCACCTTATTCATTTGTGGCCATGATTCCTTTAGATTTGATATGGTGCCTTTTTTCATATTGAGTGACCATGATAGTTACATCAATTATGCAGATGTTGGATCTTCCTGTATATTTATAGAGATGACTTGTATATGGTCCTGTTTGTCCCAAAGATCAGTTTTGTCTAACATTTATCTCTCTTTTAGGTACCTTTGTTCGAGCCTTTCGATATTGGATTCTTTGCCCTCTCCATAGTCAGCTGTTTCCTTTTATAATGTTTTTTGGCTATCATCTTCCCCTCTAAACTCATACATTAGGGGGCATCTGTTATATCCTAAAATGACACATCTCTTCTTGTGATCACTTTCCCATGATTTCATTGCATTTCGACACTTCATGAAAGTCACTGAAAAAAACCCTAACTTGGAGTATCCATATTTGGAGTTTTCTAACTCCGTTTGACCTCTTCTCTCCACCATTGGAAAGGTATTTGAGTCAGAAAAAAATTCCAAGAAGAATCTAAAGTCTGAAAATTCCTAGAAGTACACTTAAAATGAGCATATTTGATCTATTCATGACTTGTCCTTCATGGTACCCGTGAATTTCACCTTTGTATTCGTGACTTGTACTTCATGCTACCCACAAATTCCCCTAATAACTATTGTATTCATGACTATTTTCATTGCAACCCATGAATCCCTTTGTATTCATGACTATTGTCACTACAACCCATGAATATCGACTTGCATTCATGACTGTCATCACTACAACCCACGAATTTTTCCTGTACATGTCAAAAATGGACATTTCTAGAATTTTTGGTAGTTTGGGTGGTTATGAAGCATACTTCTTCTGTTGTAACTACTTTGTCTTTGAACCTATATGTTCAGAAATTTATAAATATAGGCAGAGAGGTCCATGAGAGGGGACTTGAATCATTGCATTGTTATGCTAGAGGAATTGGGACTCTCATTCCCCCCCACCTTTTCCCTAGTGATCATAATTGTGTTGTAGAGCTTGGAGGATGAGTTCCTTGGAGAAGAGAAGCAACATAAACATATCAAGGTTTTGTGAGGTGCCCAACTTGAAGAGAAGGTATATTTGTACTTATTTTCATGATTAATAAATATGAGATGTCCTTCTTCTTCCCAAATCCTTGTTCAATGTGTATCTGAATTTCTGTTTTGATTATATGATGATGTATATTAATTTAGGGTTTCATGTTTTACTGAACACAATCTCCTTTCAAATAGTCTATTTGGTTTGAGGAAGGTAACTTGTTTTGCAGGTCTCTTGGAGCAAGAGGAGTAAGAGGAAGAATGAAGGGCTACTTAGATCAACCTTCATTTGTCAAGGTATGAACCATTCTAATATCTGAATCTTGTTTATATATGCTTACTGAACATTGTGCATCTCTCTTTCAACCTCAATACATTGATGGCCTCTTAAACCCTATCCATAGGAAACTTTCCTCTACAACACTAAGGAAATACCAAGAGAGCTTGTTGTTATACATATTTCTCTTCATCATCATATACTGAGAAAAAAACATCAAAACTTGCCTCCATTCCCCAAGTTATGAAGTTGAATTTGGACTTGGATCAATTATTTAAAGCCTTTTTCCACCACCGCACTTTCCTTGTGGAAAAAGTGTGTTACCTCATTCTATAACGCTTATTTTCCATGCACAAAAAGTGGTGCCATTGCCACATGCCTTTGTACAATGAGTGGTTCCCTATTGGTAGCTCCCTGTCATAGTTGACAAAGAGAGGTGGTCAATTTTTAAAGCTAAAAATAGAAGTTTCATGAAGCTTCTCAACCTCAGCTTCATGGCAACCTTATCCCTAGACTCTTGGACCACCTAAACTCAAGATCCCTCCTTTTAGGATCTCCCCTCCACCTCATCGACCATAATATCAACCATCTGTATCCTCTCATAGATATAAATATTATCTCATCCCCCATGGGTAAGGGGAGGAATATTATGCTATAGTACCAAAATTATGGCCAAATATATCCAAGGAGAGTAGGCATTAGGTGGACAAGTTGAAGATTTGGAGGCAAGATCTTGCTTGAGAAGAGACTTCTCAACACTAAGGCTCTTGGTTGTAATATCTCTCTTATTCTATTAATGCAATGAAAGTTCCTTTCCCATGAAATATATTGTGTACTGATCAATTTTTTCATTATTGAATTCCTTAGTCATCAATATAAGATTGTAGATCGTACTTGGTACTTTTAATATTGTATGCTTTTGTGGTGTGCTTCTCGCAGGTAAATCTATGGAGATATAGCATTCTAGAAGGCTAGTACATTACATTGTGTGACATGTGAAAGATCCATTACATTGTGCTGGTACATTACATTGTGCGACATGTGGGATTCGTCATGGCCCTCCTTCGATGAGACTATTCCCATTAACTTCATCTCATCATCTAGGAATTAGTATTAGAAAAAAAGTAGTACCTTGAGATCTGTATGTATCAATGGAAGATCCTCTTATTTTTTACATAGGTTTACATCATTGATCTTTGATCAAAAGATTCAATCGAGTGTTTGACATCAGATAATTTATTCACATTCGGGATATTCTGCTAGGGTACCTTGAGAATCATCGACATCAATGGTGATATCCCTTGCACTTGTTAATGGTTCTCATCATTTACTGGTAATAAAGTGGTTTCTACCATGTTCGACGTCAAGACATTGTAATCACATGGATATAATCGTACGTTGTTGAAGATGGGGCGAATACCCTGGGTATCTGTTAAGCACTCATTGCTTTCCCTAGGTTACGATGGAGTATTTGTAGGATTCCTAGCATGGATACACATTTTTATGGTCGTGGTTGTGCTCAAATTTGCATCTAAATGAAATAGATCTACAATGTATGTCTGGTATCTATGTCCAAGTTTGAGTCTTCTTCGCATGGATATACATTGTATTCTAGTAGCCATGATTGTTTGTACCTCACATGGATATTCTTTGTATTGGTCCGCAACCATGATGAGAGTTAGATAGATCTAAATCAAAGTGTTAATGTACTACAGGATGAACTATGTTGTTGAAGATATCCAATCAGTGAAGTCTTTCCTCGAAGTGATAACTTGTTCTGAAAAATACCTCACCTATCCTATCCCTCTAGCCTCATGCTTTGGGGGGAATTTTGTTATACATATTTCCCGTCATCATCATATACTGAGAACAAAACATCAGAACTTTCCACCATTCCCCAAGTTATGAAGTTGAATTTGGACTTGGATCAGTGATTTAAAGCCTTTGTCCACCACCGCACTTTCCTTATGGACAAAGTGTGTTACCTCAATCTGTAACACCTATTTTCCATGCACAAAACATGGTTCCAGTGTCATATGCCTTTGTACAATGAGTGGTGGTTGATCTTCTTTTTCCACCACCGCCAACAACATCTACTATTACCTTGAATAAATTACATTATCAATGCTGACTACATCGACAACACATCAAGTTTCTACAATAGAGGGAGACTCTTAAGCACAACTTTCCATATGTATTCAATATATGTACATTAAACGTCAAAATGTGGATATTAGGAGAGAGATATATCCTTAAATATAGAGAGAAAAGGCCAAAACCAAGTTGTTATCTATTGTATATTACAAGTAGGGGAATTTCAATTTGGTGATATTGGAAAAGTCCCAAAGATTCATATCTCAGCATATTATAAATCCACCCAATTCAAGTTCAAGTTTTATGAGATAAATCCAATTGATAGAGTGTATTTTTGTAGGTAAACCAATCAAATGCTATGAAGAGGTGTGGTTTAGTCTTCTGCAAATGTAAAAAGATGTAGACTTTGGTAGATAAAATTGAAAAATAATTGAAGTAGGAGAATATATCTACCAAGGATAAACAAATGACCATAAAGGAGTTGAATAAAGATATAGTTACTTTGTGTGTAGATCCTAAAAATACCACACTAGTAAAATCCTCGATTCATTAGAAAGAAAATTAATTTAAGGTGTTAACGAAAATTTTTAGGCTAACATATAGAAATTGTGTTGAAACAACAGAGCTTATGACCATGCAAAAAGAGAAGAAGAGGATCTACAAACAATTATGGACTACAAGATATCCATGGAACAATATAGATAGAGAATTATTGGTTTGGAGTTAATATAGATTTCTAGATTGGAGTTAGAAAAGAAAACCATCACACCATATACTAGTTTGGATGACATATCACATATTACTTCAGTAGAGTCTAGTGAAGGATTAGCCAAGGTCATGGTTGACCTAAGTGTGAAACAATTTGAGTCAAGTGACTTAAAAAATCAGCTTAGAACCAAGGAGGATGAAATTGGAACATTGAGTGACATGGTTAAGAATAGATAAGACCTCATTATAGAGGCTCATAATGAAAAGGCTCAAATGCAAAAGGATTTGGATCAAGATTCAAAAAAGCTAATTGGAAATTCAACCCTAAGGGGAGCTCAAGGCCAAGGCCCAACTAATGAATAACTAGGCATGTGTGATGTAAATATTGTTATTTGGAATATATGGTCGACTTATCATGCTAACTTGAAATATATGTAAATATTATGTTGCAATAATAATAAAATGGTCCAATATGGCGTGTAAAGAGCAATAGAGGGGCTATGGTTTTACCGGAGGGGAACAAGAAAGGGGACCTATGGGAGACTAAATCCTTTGTTCCCAATTGTCAACCTTAGAATTCATCCAAATTTTTCCATGATATTTAAATGAGCCAATCACCTTCTTTTGACATTTAATGCATGTGTATTGAGGTTGGTGGGGAAAGTCACCTCATTCAATTGTTGGAGCATGGGGATGAATGCACTTTTTTGAGAGTTATGTCAAATGTCATATTTTAGTCTGTAGCTATCAAGAGTCCTTTCTTATATGGTTAAAAACAATGTCGGTTGTATTTTCACCATTATATCATATCCTATGGATTCAACACTGATTCTATCATTCTCTCATATAGGTCTACACTACATAGATCTCTTCATTGATGTTCATGACCTTTACCAGACTGTGTATAAGCCAAAAATTCAAATTTAGGGACACGACTATAGACTTCAAGAGAAATGAGATGGTTTTAAGTGATCACAAAGGATGGTCAAGATAGGAACCCTGACAATTAGATGCTTGAGAATCCAAAAATTAAGGCTATAGGTGGTTCTACAACAACATATATCAAGTTGGTCTCCTTCTATGAACACACTGGAAGCACTTGGCAAGATGGATCAACCAAGAGAACTGTAAAATGTTGAAGGGGATTCCTGAGACCATAAGAATGATGTGCATGGTAGGTATTGTTTGAGCTAAGGGTGTGATGGTTGAGTGAGATCCCTACAAAGATCTGTATGAGAATTTGGTTAAGAATAGAGAGAAAACAAGTTATGGGATGAGAGAGAGAATCTTGTAGGTGTTTCCTTTTCCCTGTTGGCCTCGTAACTTGACTTAGGGGTGGAATCACAGTAAAAAGAGTACATGCTAGACATAATTCCTACAATTGGTTGAACAACCTCTCTTACACAACTAGTTTTTTGGAAATTCTTTTTTTAAAGATAAGTATTCTTTTGTATTTGAGTAAGTACTATTTTTATTTAATGCTTTCTATGATTATGTTGGTATACGCATGCTAATTTTGTGTGTATAGAGTTTATTTCTATCATGTATTATGATTTATGCATTTGTACACATATGTTAAATGCTAAGTATTTGTATTAGTGTTATGGGGTGAAATATAGAAACCAGTAGTTTGTTGATGTCCCCCTCTTTTGGTCAAATTGACGGAAGGGGGCCTGCAAATTCAAGAAGAAGTATCAAAAAGTGGTTTTGAAAAAATTAGTCGCTATAAAAGAGAAGTGTGATCCATTAATAAATGGTCTACAACTATTTTGGCAGAGTGTAAATAGTTCTCAATGGTGCAATACCGGAGGAAAATACTCTAAGATATAGGTTAGATTATGAGAAAGACAACAAACTAAAGTATATTTAGCCTTCCATTATGTATTAGTTGATAAAATCCTCATGTGTTATGTCCTTCCTTGTAATTCCATATAAATTTTAGAATGTGTAATATATTTCTTATCATTAACAAAAGCCTCAGACAACAATTTGTTTCATCATGTTCATAGTATATGTGTATTGTATACCTTTGAATGTATTTGATTTCATTTTAATGACCAATTTACTTCTTATGAATGTTTATTGTATTTAATGGTTCTTAAAGTAATCATGTGATGTTTAATATATTAGAATTCTAGTTTTCATTTGTCACATGATTTACAAAATTCAAATTTACCTTTGTTAACTACTGAATTCAATTATGATTTGTACATTTTCCTTTCCGTAGAGATTGCAATATTTATTCCCCTAAATACCTTGTATATTACATTATGTTTCCTTATATATATTCTTCTATCCATCCCTCTTAAATCAATATATATGGATACAAATGGGGAAATTCCTCTTGGGTTGAGAGTCTTATAGTCATCATGCCTAGGTGTCCTGAGCATTTGACAAGATCGAGAGAAATCCTAAAGGTTTTTTTCCTTAAATGAAAGAAGCTTTAAAATACAAATCAGATTTTAGTTCTATGGTGCCTTGGAATAGTTCCTTTAGCAACTAAGAACATATCAAGGGTTAATACAACCTTCTTCCAAAGATTTTGAATAATAGACCATTATTACTTATAAATGAACTCTTTTTGAAATTATTCAAAAATACATGGATGGATTTATGTAGCCGAAAATATGAGTTGACATATTGGACCATTATTATTGTGGGAATTGAATTCTGGTCTCAATTGGGAGTAGTTATTACTCATAAAAAATACAATGTTAAGGAATTTTATTTTGTGAACTATTTCCATGTACATGTTCTTAGGAAGTATTGGATGAATGCTATTGATCATTCATTTTGAAACTGCATAATATTGGGTTTAATATTTATTCAATGACATACCATGTGATATTTTGTCAAAATATATGACAAAAAACGTTATGATCACTTCCCTCAATTTGAGGATGGTACTCAATGTAAACTGTTTTGACACCCTGTGAGGCTCACAATATTCTGAAACTGAAACCAACTTGAGGAATTGACCTACCTCCTACTTGCATTCACAAAACTCAACCGCTCGATATAACCCAATGGGATATTCCATAGCATATGATATTTTACATTATGGCTGTGTTCAACTTATGGGTGTTGTAGTGGATAATTCACCTAATAACCTAGGTCTGGGGGTTACCAACATACTCGAACACTTGCAGACAATTTGACTTATGAAAGTACAAAACAGGAAATAGGAAAGTAGCAGGACTTACTTGTATTAAACGAAGGTTGATCCAAGCTATCTTCTTCCTCCTTTGTTCTTCTTCCCAAGTCTCCAGGATAGTTCCTCCTTCACCTGTTAACAAAGATTCTTCCAAATACAGTATGATTCATATATAAAGATGCAGGTTAAGCAAATCATATATTATAATGAAATGTAAACATTTGCGAATCCACAACACATGAAACACAATATGGAAGAAGTTCTCTGCTTTATTAACAATAATAGAGAGAGTTTAGGTTACAACCCAATGTCTGAACAAGGGACTCCTCTGTCACCAAAGGACTCTGAGTTTCTCTGCTCCAAAGATTCTGTAGACAATCCACCAGCATAACTTTGCTCTCCAGGTATATCTCCCAACACCCTCCCCAAGGCCTCTATTTATCTGAAGGAAATGAGGCAGTTCTCGAAGGTTAGGGAGGTTATAGCAGTTAATGGGATTAAGGTAAATGAGTAAACAAATCTCCCATTAACTCGTGTTTTTAAATATTAATTTTGAGGAAGGCATACGCGGGTCTGTAGTAAGACAACCCGCGTATGATACACAACTCTATACAAATACAACCCGCACATACAAGTATGCGCGACCTGCTAAACATGAGACTCGCGCATGATGTGCGACATGTCAATAGAGATAGTCGCGTATGCAACTCAAAATCACAAAATGGAAAAGTAATCAGCTGGGCATATAGGCAATGTATTTCTTGATGAGCCAAGGTATAGTGGAAATGGGCAAATCTCTATCCATAAGTGTCCTTTTGTGTGCCGACATGAGGGATATCAGCACTCGGATGGAGAGGTGCCATTCAGCTGTATAACAGATGCCCCCTAATGTGTGAGGTCAGAGGGGAACGATGGCCGAAATACATTATAATATAAAACTCTGGAGAAACTCAGAAGTCTAGTGGAGCAGAAAGAGTACCTGAAACCAATACATAATAATGTCATATACAAAGCTATATTTGAGGATGCTATGTTCAATTTACTAGAACACTAGCTCCTTTACAATATGAGAGTACATCATATAATACGGGTAAAACCACGTATGTACAAAGGTGGATCAAAGCCACAATACAATAATGATGAGTCTTCAAAAATATGGAAGCTGGAAATAGAAACTGGACATAGTCTTGCGCAACTTAGTTCATAAGTGAGGAACTAAGGTCTTCATACAGGATCCCAAAGAACCAAGTACAATCCAAGCCATGTGAATAAGGGTAAGCTGAAGTCGAACATGGAGAGGATTCAACAGTTTGTCGACCAATAGATGATAATTTACAACTGAAGCAAAGGAGTTCACCAATGATGAAAGTGAATCCAGAGGTACTACCGTCAAACTCTAAGTCCTCGTCATCAGGAAGTGCTGAAACTGAACCATACTGTGATAGGGAAGGCAATAGATCCTCCAACGGATCACAAGAGTGACTAGGGACTGGGAAAAAGAAGATAGACACAAGTAAATGGATGACAGATATAACAGTGATTGGATCAGGCTATAAATCAGATAGTGGGAAGAATCCTTGAACAGTGAGCACGACATAGAGATGACCCAAGGCAGGGTATAACAGATAGATAGAACAACTAGACTTATCTGTCATGTAGGAGACATGATCAGATTCCCCAGGTATAATGGACAAGAGGAGGAGTCAAAAAAATCGAAGTGATAGCTGAACACAGATGTACACTGAAACATGGATATCGGAAAGAAAAGAGTGCTATGTTCAAGGATGACATGCTGCCATTGCTGAAAACAAGAGAAAACTTCTTCCTTTCCTTCCCTGTTAAGTTTTAACGAGTCCAGGAAAGCCAACTAGGTTCCCTCTTCATTTTTTAACAAGCTTGAAGAGATGGAAAAATAATGCTTGATACACTGATCCGTGGATTTAACGAGCCCGAACTAGTACATGCTCACTTGGTGCTTTCATATTTAGAGAGTCTGAAAATGCCAAAGAAGACTCCAGGGGGGTCCTTTTTTGTCCAGTTTAGTCTCTTAAGGCCGAAAAAGTATAAAACAAACCTCAAAAGAACTCTCTTAACTTTCGAAGAAGAAAAGGTGAACCTTTTTCGTACTTAGTCGGGAAGGTCCGAAAAAGGTTAAATTACCACCTACCCAACGCTCCTTCAATAACAGCATATAAATAGCTTGAGTTTTACGAGTGTGAAGGAAAGCAAGATCACTCGAAAAGATCCATTTGGTTACGAGAAATGGGGCTTACAACAATAAACTCGTTGCTTTGTTCTTTAGTGTTTTACGAGCATGACAAAGACACAAAGTACACTCGGAATATTTTTCATGTTTGGGTCCAGAGCACGAAAAAGAAAAAGTAAGCTCAAACCAGGTGTTCCTTTTCCGTAAATTTAGTCCCTCAGGTCCGGAAAAGTGATAAACCTATACCTGAGAATACTCTTCTCAATTCCGAAGAAAAGAGAGTGATCCTTTCTCGTACTATTCCGCATGGGCCGAGAAAGAGATAACCTACCACCATGCGAATGCCCGTTCACATATTCTTAACGAGCTTGAATGGACGAGATAACTCGGCAGTCAAGTCTATTTTTAAGGAGTCAGACCTGGGCCTAAAGAAACTCCATAAGGTGGGGAGTCCTATAATGGGATAGCTTGTAAAGAGAGATTCATATGAAGCTCTGTTTGGTGTGAAAAATAGCTATGAGGAAACCCCTGGACCTGAAACAGTGACGGAGATGAGTATCAAAGGCTGGAAATGGCATATAAGGATGATACTCATGAAATAGGGATCCTAGCCACGGAAGAACAATGGTAGAGACAAGGGACTAATGGCTTAGAATACCATAGTCCGTGGCAAACTATTGTATACTAAGGTTAATGTGGATGATAAGTTGCCAACATATGTTGGAAAGAGCAAAAACCACCCTATAGAAGCATCAACACTTTGAAATAATAAGTAAACTTGTTCCAAGGCACACAAATGATGGTATTAGTCAATTAGCATTTCAAACTATAGAAAAAGACCCACTTTACAAAATTTTATTTCTATTAATAGTTTGAAAATTGAAACATTTCATACCATTTCACTTTTTGAGCCAAAAAGGACAATTTTACCCTCTATCTTTGATCGCTCGTTGTGGACAATTGGACCGGTGAAATTCAGATCCGTCAGTTGCAGGTAAATCTACACCCAGTGCTCTTTAATTTCATCCAAACAAATTTTTAATTTGAAGGTTAATTCAATTTAATTCATCAAAATAAAAATGGCAGAGGGAATACGTGGGTTACCACGTATAAGAGTCGTGCATACGCGGTTGATGCGCGGGTTACTGCATATAGAAGTCGCGTATGATGCGCGATCTGTCCCAATGGACAGTCGCGCATACTGCGCTATGAACAAAAGCATGAAAAAGAGTTCAAATTTTTCAAATTTTTTGATGAATTACTAAATTAAACTATGTGTTTTTTGTCAGGACATCATGGTGCTGGAGTGGAGGGAATGAGAACACGAGATAATGGACCAAGCGGCATTCCAAAGCCCGCCTACCATTCAAGATTTACGGAATAGTGGGCTGTATAAGTTCTTTTGCACATCACCAATGCGGGCCAATGTCCGCATACTAGAGTTCTTGGTTAACTACTGGGACCATGACCTTGGGATGTTTAACATCGAGGGTGAGAATTTGGATTTTACCACTCAGGATCTCTATTTTATTACCGGATTATCACATCGGGGAGCCCCGGTGAACCTGGAGGGAATTGGCAGGAGTGGTGACCCCCTGAGTGTTCAGAATTATGTGGATGTATTCTGTAGGCTGGGAACTCAGAAAAAGGGCAGCAGCATTCTCATCTCAGATATACAGGACTTCACACTACAGGTACTAGCTAGTACGATTGTCAGACTTGCAGGGTCATCAGGACTACACTTGGCCACCAGGACTCAGATGAGAGTGGCAGTGGATTGCTTTAGAGGTACCCTATATGACTGGTGCTCAGAAATTGCCCCCATCATGAAGAGACAATTGTCCGATTGTAGGAGAGGAAGATGCAAGAACTTCGGATATGCGAGTATCTTGGTTGCGTTCTTCTTTGAGAGGGTTCCAGCCATGAGCCCTGCGATACCCTTAGAGATTAGACATCCACGTCAGCCGAGGCTGAGCAGGTGGGGTGACATCTTCCTCCATCACGGAGGAGGTGACATAGTACAGAGTATGTATGATGATGATTTCTATACCTGGTGGGAACGGCAGGTGCCAGCATTGGAGCAGTTTCCATATGCCGGATTAGATTTTCGAGGTGATCCAGATCTAGTCCTCCCTCCAGGAGGAGCATGGGGAGAGATGGGAAGGTCTTTTTAATTTTTATCATTATTAAATTTTTATGAATTTTCCAATGATATAATATATATACATATGTACAAGTCTAATCCTAACTCATATGTCAAAATG
>LPNX010985014.1:0-54345 GCA_001517045.1 Pseudotsuga menziesii
GCAAGTCACAGAAGGAGGTGCTGTTCAACTCAGTCAGTTGAACGGGGCGCTTCTTCCCACATGGATTAATGGCAGTAGGCTTAAGCTCTACAGTGACAACCTTCCCACCTCTCCGTCCTAGCATGAACAATTTATAGAGGTGCAGATGCCCAGTGTAGTTGAAAGGAGGCATCGCACCAGGAACTAGTCTACACTGGCAGACAGCCTAGTCAGGAGGAATCGCACCAGCGCGATTAAAAAAAATAAAATTCATCGGTTGGTTGCGCAGGTGACAAGGAGATTACATCGCAGCAATGCGACGTGTCACCGTGCCACGTGTCCAGTTTGGAAACTAACAGTAGACCGTCAAGTCACGGTCTGACAGGCAGTTAATGCGGAAATGACCGGTATCCCTTACCGTAGATTTGGTGGCAGGCCTCATTAAGTTTCTAGATTTGACAAAATCTTTGACAAGACCGGCACCTGAGCACGCACAATTCGAGTAGCACGTGAGCAGATTTCCGCATTAATTGAGGATCAGAATGGTGGGCATGGCATCATCCAGGCAATAATTAAGTCCGACAGGTTTTACCGGGATGACCACTCCATCCGGGAGCGTTGACTCGTCATAAATATAGGAACTACCCAGGTACGAGAGTCACATTTGCAAACATCCGAAAGCCATATAGAGCAGTCCTGAGTATCCCTTGTGCAGTATTAGCCAATCCAGTTACAGAGTACAGTGACTCCCAGAGCTAGAAGCCATTGCACGCCCAGTAGATTCAGCCAAGTGGGTTCTGCCCGAGAACGAACCCTTAGAAGCAAATTCGGACAGAACGTACTGGCTGTGTGGTTGCCATGACGACGCCACCCAAGGTTGTGAAATTAGAAGCACTGAAACTCAAAAAGCCCCCCTGGAGGAAGAGCCCAGTACGGGATGCCAAGGGTGTCATCAAAAGCTCTGCCCAAGAGAAGAAGAACGACGAGCCGACCACTGAAGATAAGAAAGCGGAGCGGAAGAATGGTGAGAAGAAATCTCCCGTCGGAAAGAAAGTAAAAATAAGAAAAAGAACGCAACGGGAGAAAATCGCTGACCTATCTGATCAGCTAACCAAAGAACACAAGATTCCTAAGGTAAAGAAACAACATATGGTTGTCATAGATCAGAGGCAGCGTGCATGCTTGGAGAGGGTTGCTGAGCAAGAAAAGGCAAAACAGAACCCTGAGGATCCAAGGCAGCCTATGGACCTGGACCACTTCGAAGAGAAGAGAAGTGGAAGAAGACTGAAAACCCAGCGGAGGGGAGACTTCCAGAACGAGGACAAAGACTTGTCCTCGGAGCGGAGTTCATGGGTTGCTTCTTCTCCGTCCACGAGGATCTAGATGGAAGGAAAGGTTTGAGGAGGCTGGAAGATACAGATTTTCCTTGTGATAAAAGTTCTAACCCAGATAAAAAGGAAAGGATATTTGTGGAACACTTCTCAAACACTAGAGCGCTCATAAAGAAGAAAGAGCGAAGAGAGCGACACCGTGAATATGGGCAGAAAGCATAAGAGAGCCCACCGAGCTAAGTTACCGAAACTCCAGAAAGAACGTGTCGAGGTGATGAAGAATGAAGTTGCAGAACTTCGGGGTAAGTTGCAGAAAACTTCGCAGGAGGCGAAGGAGAAGCTACAACAGGAGACACCTGCTGGTAGTGGCTCGGGGGTGAGCCACAAGTAAGTGTTAGGGGACTGTTGGAGCAGGATCCCGAAGCTATAGAAGAAGCTGCTAGTTTTGGCGGAAAAAGGACAGGGCAGAGCTACGACGGCGTAGCACGTTTCCAGCTGGAAAGTAGAGCCGAAAAACCATGACTTTTGGGATAGAAAAGTCAAGAAGGCAACGGTACCTGAGCGGCCGAGAGAAGAAAGCTCAACCACTGCATTGAAGGCAGTGGCGGAAGACAGGAGGGCTCAATGACCCTCATAAAGAAGAAGGAGCAACGAGGCTCAAGAATTGAAGACGAAGGACAGAAAGAGAAGCGGTGCATAGTACCCATGGTCAGTGCCGGGAAGCATGGAAGACTGCAGAGAGCTGCAGTGTGACGGGAAGCGGCTACCTCAAGGACAGAGAGGACCGACTGTCACTAATTAGGGTATGGGTTTACTGTTGGGACAGGCCCACAGTGTTGTAATGGCACGACCTTCGGGCTGCCTATAAAATCTTGCATTTTTGTATTGTAAAGGGTTAGCTAATCAGTCAGTTAGTTATTTGGTCAGTTGATAGTTTTGTAGACTCAGGAATCAGTCAGACAGACTGCGTTGTAACGATCCAGACACCTAGTTGTCTGTGAGTCATTTGAGTCTGTATGTAACCATCCACAGAGAAAACAGAGAGGGAAGGATATATTGAAAGAAAGGCAACATAGAGATAGACCAGAGATCTAGAAGAGACCTCGCGCTGCATATGCAGTGCAATAGACTGTGCTATCTTCCCTCAAGATATATAATAGAAGCACAGTTTGGTGGACGTAGCTCCCATCCCGGGGGTGAACCACGTTAAATCTGCGTGTTATGTGTTGTATGAATGTGATTGTATTTGCTTATGGTTACTGGTTATTATGCATGTAATGTTAGTTGCAGTAGGTGAATGTATGTATTGATCAGCTCATGATAATACAAGAGGATAGAGATAAGTTGAAGCATTTCTAGTAGGTTGTTTAAAGGCTCCTTTACGTCTGTCTCTAATGACCAGTTACTCACAATATAACTTCTGAGAAGTAGAGTTTCGCACATCGGTACAGTCAACGCTAAGAGCGCAAAGTCGTAGTGGTAAGATATCGTAGAGAGGCGGTATCGCATCGGCAGAGGAGCTGCAGTGCACGATACTGCGAGCTGAGGGCTTAGCGTAGAGGAGAGGATGGGTGTTCCGCGGTGCGCAGAGATGCGGTAAGGTTGGGAATATTGTGAGTAAGTGGAAGTGGTGCGACGCGAGAAGAAATCGTGCGACTTGTGCGGGGTTAAGCATCGCACGGGTAGAAGTGCTGCGAGTAGAAGGGGACGTGCAATGCGCAGAGCTAGTTGATCTAGTGGCGCGCAGGAGAAAGAGAAAGGAAGTAGGATGCACAGAACCTGGTCCAAGACACTTGAGTCTTGGCCAACCCATTAGATTCACTTCGGGTGAGACTTCAGATTGCTTCGCGGTCTGTCACCGAAAGGGCCAGTGAGTTTTGGGTGTTGTTGATTAATTATAGTAAACCCGGGTCTGCCCATGCAATCAACACTAAGCTTGAATCTTCTTCCCAACAAGTAATGTCTCCACATCTTGGGAGCATGTACTATGGATGCTAATTCTAATTCTTGAGTTGTATCATTCTTCTCATGTTATTTTAATCTTCTTGGCTCATAGCAAATCACAAAGCCTTATTGCATGAACCTCCACCTAATCCTTCAATGCAAGCATCCATGCACACTACAAAATCCTTCTTTGGATTTGAAATATTCAAAACATGAGCGCTAGTAAGTAACTTCTTCAACTTCTTAAAGCTTTCTTCACATTTTGCGTACCATATAAAATTTGCATTCTTCCTTTGCAATGATGTAATTGGATGGTGAATATTGGAGAATCATTCAATGAACCTTCTATAGCAGCCTACAAGACCCATAAAATATATAACATCAATGCCATTCTTTGGAGTAGGCCAATCCATTATGGCTTCAATCTTTTTTGGATCCACTACAATTCCTTCTTCTGAGATAACATGACCCAAATATTGTACCTTTCTTTGGTAAAATTCACACTTGCTTAGCTTTGCATACAATTGGTGCTATCTAAGAACTTGCAACACCATTCTTAGATGTTCCTCATGCTATTTTTCATTCTTTGAATAAATAATAATGTCATCCAAGAACACCAACACAAACTTATCCAAATAATTTCTAAAAACACTATTCATGAGGCACATGAATGTGGGAGGTGCATTGGTAAGACAAAATGGCACCACCGTGAACTCATAATGGCCATTTTTATCCAGAAAGTTGTCTTGTGAACGTATTCTTCCTTTATCATCGATTGATAATACCTAGATTTCAAGTCAATTTTTGAAAACACTTTGGTTTCCTTCATTTAAGCAAACAAATCATCAATTCTGGGTAATGGGTACTTGTTCTTGACTATCACTTCATTTATCTTCATGTAATCAATAAACAACCTTAAAGTCCCATCTATATTCTTGACAAATAACACCAGTGATCCTTAGGGAGACACACTTGGCCTTATATACTTCTTGTCCATTAATTATTGTAGCTGCATATTTAACTCTACCAATTCCAACATGCTCATTCTATAAGGAGATTTAGAAACTGGCGCCACCCCTGGAGAAAAATCGATTGTAAAATCAGTGTCTTTTTTTGGTAGCATTCCCAACACTTCATTTGGAATCACATCCTTGAACTCTTACAACAATGGAAAATCTTCTATCTTTGGGATGTTATTTTCTAAAGAATCTGATATGAGCTGCATAAAATTGACATCCCTTGTAAAAATTTCTTAACTGTAAGGCTAAAATTTTCCTCACTAATACTTTCTTGGGAATTCCTCTTACCAACCTCAACCTTCCTTCTTCATCAATGCATTCAAGAACCTTTTCATGACAGTCTACCTTGGCTCTATCTTTTTCCAACCAGTCCATGACAATAATAGCATCATAGGACCCTAATGGTAGGACATTTAAGTTTGCTTTGGTGATGAATCTATTAAACTCTATGGGGCACTCCATCACTACTTCACTCACTTTCTTTTTGTCCCTATGGCCAATTGAACTAACCGCGATTTATTATGTTGTCTTTCCAAGAGAGCATTTTTCAACCACTTTTGGAGAAACATAACTATGAGTAGAACCTGGATCAATTCGAAATAGATTGCTTAGCATTGTTACCTCCAACTTCCACTATTTCCGATTGATGGTCTGCTTGATGGTTATCCAACACTGCCTGAATTTTTGTATTTTCTTTTTCCATATCTTCCATTGTAACTTATGCTTCTAAGTTGTGCAAGGCTCGAGGGTTCTCTTTCTGATGTGGATAGTCCTTAAGCATGTGGTATTCTCCACATCCCCAACACTAAAGTGTTCCCTTTGGTCCTTTTTCTACTGCTACCGTTGTCTTAGTTCCACTTCATGCTTGCTGGTCTTGTTTGAAAGTCCTTGGCTGATTTTTAAATGGTGGCTTGAATCCAATTCTCCTTTAGTCAAACCTCCCTTTTGAATTTCCTTTCCATGCTGGATGAACCTTTGATTTTCCTTTGCTCTGCTCATAGCAATGCATTTCCATTCTAATGGCTTCATCAAGGGTCGGGGGATTAACAAACTCAATCCTATGTCTGAAATTTTTGGGCATAGTTCCAAGGAAGCATTGGATTTTTACTCTTTCATATTTGATGTAATCTACATACCTCAACATTTCCAAAAACTTGTGGACATGTTCTTCCATACATTTCCATCCCAATTTTAGTTCTTTGAACTCCTTTCTCTTGTTATCATAATACCTAGCATAAAGGTATTTTTCCTTGAAATATTTCTTAAATCGCTCCCAACTGATTCTTCTTTCCTTGATTCCTTTTACTTGCATGAGGTGCTCCCACCGAATTGAAGCTCTTCCATTTAGATTATAAATTGTAATTCTAGAATTTTCATTGCTTGAATAATCATGAATTCTAAAATACTTTTTTTTTCCAAGAAACCATGTCACTGCCTCTTGACCCATCTTACTCTCTCCATCAAATGTGGGAGGCCTTGCCTTTCTAAATTCTCCTTGTGGAGTCTTTTTAAAATTCCCTCTTCTTTCAATCTTGCTAGAAGTATGCTTTGGGCTACTTTGAGAACCTATGGGGTCACATGACTTGCTAGAAGAAGTGTTGGTCCTAGGAAAATGCATACCAGTTTTGGTTGGAATTATAAAGAATCCAGTCGTAAGGAAAGCATAGAAATGATAAAAACGGAGAAGAGTAAGTTGAATTTGGGAATTAGACATGTTTTGAGGAGACAATAAATGTAACGGTGAGTTAATCTATACTAATAGTATATTTTGGGAATGGGCATTGTTATCCACATATTTGTACCATAATTGGATTAGTTGAGGAGCCGCCATCTGACAAACATGATGAATGTTTGTGTTCCAGTGTATCAGATGATCTGCCTTTGTGCCAAACCAATTTTTGTTTTAAGTAATTATGACCATGGCCTCGCGGGGTTTGTAATAAAATGTGCTAGTAGTGTGTTTTGAGTGGTTCGGTCTCCTAAGACGTAGAATTTCAAATAAGGTATTCCAAAGATTTTTTTTTCCTTGTCAATTATGCTTTTCCTATAGCCGAGTATAATCGAAGAGGTTTCTCCTGCTTCCTCCAAAGCTGGAATGCCTGATTTTGAACTCTGGGCCATGGGGGGTTATTAGAGCCCAACTAAGTATGTATAAACCTACTAGACATTATTATAATAGACTATGGTCATGTACTAAGTCACTAGGACTCTCATAATTGTTTTTTACTGGACATGTTGGATTTTGGATTTTTAAATTTTCCTAAGTTTTTAATTAAAATTTTCCATAGTTTAAATGGAAAAATTTAAATTTGTAATATGTCAGTCATCCGAAACCCGAATTGAGTGATTGAAGGCTCTAACCTTAAGCCAAAAATCATCAATGTTCAACCATCCAACTATCCCCAAGTTTCAGAAGTTCATTCAACTTCATAATTAATAATTTCTCAAAAAAGTCATTTACGGAGAAATTATTAATTAAAATATTAAAAATGAATATTTTGGAGAAAATAAAAAAAAATCTCCAAAATCAACCAAATTGAATAAAATAAAAAGCTAAATGACATGGAAATGGACATTTATGATGATTCAACTCGGCACAAATTCTCTTCAGTCAACAATCAGAGAGCATTAAAGATACATTCAGTTAGCATACTTGTCATCTCTAGCTAAGCTCAAGAATTGGGTGATTTGGAAGGTTGTGATTGGTTTGATGATTATTACGAAGCTGTGAAATAAATGCAAATAGTGTTTGGTTCAAACCCTAAGGGATTTGGGACCCATCATCACTAGTTAAAACCTCCTTCAAGCCCTCATGCCTCCATCTAGAGCTCACGCCCTCATCTCTTCATGGTTGCGCCTTCACACGTGTGGGCTATTCAATGGCTGGATTTCAAAGTTTAGGGTTGGGAGTGGGGGCACCTTTCCTAGGTGGAGGCCACCCCTCACTCATACCAACTTTTTTTCAGGTCTGGGCTCTCATTCTTGTGCCGAGTCAGCTAGATTATGGGGATTGGCCCTCATTTGATGGAGTTTGGTTTTAGGGTTTTAGCCTTCTCTCTTTGTATAAATAGAGGCTCTTTTAGCTCTAATAGGGTGGATGATTTGTGTAGAGAACCTATGGTGAAATATTGTACTACTTGTTTCTCTCATTTAACCATTTTGAATAAAGAAAGGATTTGGAGGCTCATGCTGTGTAGATCTTGGATTTGTAGGCTAATGAGGTGATACAATTTCAATTTATTTTCGCTTTGTTAATTTGTGAGTATTTATACATGCTTTAGAGGGCTTATATAAGCACATGAGAATAGATATTTGTACTCTCAAGTTATCTATTTATTTATTTACTTCCAGAAATCTAAAAGAACATTTTTTTATTCAGTTGTATTTCATGCTTTTTTGATTAAAATTAGTAAAAAGTACATGATCTAATCCCCATTTTTGGCAAGTGTATAAGTCTTTGTTTGCAGATCACTCCATTGCATCGAGTAAAAGGTTGAGCTAGTTTGTATCTCCTTTTCTTGGGGCTAAGAACAAGTTTCTAGCAGCTGCATGCTAATTGAGATCCAGGGTGGTTTCAAAGATTCAAGATCCAAGTGGTTCCATCTCTTTTATTCACTCCTAAAATTAAAATTTCAATTCTTTCACTTTATGTTTGTAAGTTAAAATCAGATCTATAAGGCTGATCATTTTCATTTTACTTGCTCTCATTTCTAGATCTAGGAAGTGTTTAAATTTAACATTTAATTTGGATCTAGTTAGTACTTGTAGTAGCATAAAAATTTCTATCTTTGCGCAAGTACTAAGTGTAATTTTTTAGTGTATTTTATTGTCTAATCCATTGTTTTACAGGAAAATAGCTTGCTGTTTTTTCATTTTTCATGACAGGTTAAGCCAAAGTGCTGGAAAAAATTTAAAGTTTCAAGTTCATAAAAGCACTCATTTTTCCCCCTTCTTCATCCCCTTTCTCTAGGTTGCATTGAATACCTTCTCAATCACAAAGTGAGACCCAACTTCAAGAGCATTGTAAAAGATAATAAAGAGCAAGTGGGATAAAGGCTACCACACCCCTCTTCCCCCATTTGGGGGAAGCTTGTATCGTCTCTTTTATTTTCATGTTTTGCATAATAATTTGCTAGAGTAGAATAGGAAAGAGTACTTTCATCATTTAGAAGTTTGCTTTTGTAAAAGTTGAAAAAATAAAAGTTTTCCTGTTTCATTACTTACTTAGTTTAAATTTTTCTTGCTTTCAATTGATATAATATTTCAAAATTAAAAAAGAACCAAAATCTCTTGAATCCCAATGTAAGGTGGATCAAGAGTGCTCTCTGTCAGAGGGTTTGCTTAATGTTTATTTTTTCTTTTATTTCATGTACCTTGCTTTTTGTAATTTAATAATTAATTTCTAAGTCTCTTGAACTTTACGGAATCCAAGTCAAGAGAACTCTCTATCAGAGAGCATATTAATTTTTTGCATTATCCTTGCACTTAGGCATATAGATAGATAAGACTCTTGAACTTTTGTCATAAGACAAAGTCAAGAGCGCTCTCCGTCGGAGGATTTTAATTGATTCTTTTAATAAAATTTTGCAACTCACATTCCCCCTCTAATTATTTTACTTCGTTGATATCCCTCACCTAGTATGTTCTGCCTACTGTCATAGTTGGGATCGTACTCAGAACGGTGAACGGACTTGCTAAGATCGCAAATAAAAACACAAATAAAATTTTACCCTACAACCAACGCACCGACGTTGTAGAAAGAATTCAAGTCTATTCTCAGTAAGGGCAGCAGAACTCCCCGTTGTCTCAGAGTCACAGCTAGCCGGTCAATCCTCTAGGACACCAGCTCGAGATACTGGACGGGCCGACATGTCTAGAACATAATGACTTTGAACACTTTCCCGGTTGGTCTCTGATAGATTTTTTCAAATCCATAATAAACAAGACCATTAAAATATTTAAAACGTACCAAGAGCACTCACATAACATATCCACTAGCTTTATTTCAAGACTTGTATCTTTGTTCTTTTTCAAGCATTGTAGAGCTTCGAATCCATAAGGCACTGGTCTATCATTTCATGCATTATTATTAATCTTGACCATTTGTCCTTGGCTTATAAAATCTTTATCTCTGAATGCAATTTTATTTTTAACAAGTTCTTGATATACTATTCATCTTTTAATCTAGCGCAACAACGTGGATTGCCTTTGTCTTGTTTTCAAATTTTCATAATTATAATCAACTTTCATCATAATAACTCCTAAACAACACCCATCCGCATCATTCAAACATTAAAATTTAAATTAAACACATTGAGCCATAGAAACTCTTTGTTAGGGACTATCCCCCTTGGCTTCGTTAGGAGTTAGCCTAAACAGAGGAGTTAGGAGTAGGTGACAGTACCTGGCTCTGTGCTTGCCCCCAAGGTGACACCTCTCCACTTTCTCAAGTGAGGAGACAACTTTTGGAAGATTTTTGCTGATGGTGTGCAATTGGTGGACAACATCTTTTGGTGCCATTGTCGGGGACAAATATTTTTGTTCCTACACGACCTTTGTTTCTTTTTAGTTTTTTTACCTTTTTTCCTCTTTTTTTTAGATTTTTAGTCCAATCACTCTCCGGAATTAGACTTGAATCCACCTGACGACTCCACTGTTAGTTAACACCTCAAGGTCTTTGGCTAGAAGAAACTCTGAAGGTTTTCTCAGTTTCATCCCCGATCCTGAAAAAGTCTATAGGAGGAGACTAAACAAATTAGCTTCTCGTAGGATCTTTGTAGAACTTGGATTTGACATTCCCGAAAAGGCTATTGATAAACTCATGAATTTTAATGGCACTGATGCCTCTATCTCTGTTGAGAAACACATCGAAAATTTCTCTAGACATTGTGGTTCTTATGTCAGGGGCGCTGACAAACATGAAGATGTTTACATGACCCTTTTTGCTCTATCTTTGAATGGTAAAGCTGGAAATTGGTATGACAATTTTCCAAACAACTCTTTCACTACCATAGTTGATTTCAAGTCTGCTTTCCTCGAAAAATTTGGCAGCAAGAAGGAACCTAGACGTCTAGTGGCAACCTTGACTAGTATGAAGAAGTTTGATACATAAACCATGGATGAGTTCAACAATAGGTTCACAGATCTTGTTCAAATTCCATCCCTGTCGCTCATGCTCCTCCTATAGCTTCCACTTTGGATTATTACATATAAGCATTAAGTGGCAAGATCCAGTACCAGATTAGAGACAAGGAGCCGACCACTTTACTTCAAGCTCAGAATTTGGCCATTAAAATTGATAAGAATATGCAGTCTTCAGGAGAGTCAAACATCCAGGGTTACTCTAGATCATCAACTCCTTTAAGAACTTTTGAGCCTAAAGGGAAAGAGCCATCAAACGAAGCATATGAGAAGAAGCTCATGGACTTGATAGAGAAAATACAAGACATGGAAAGGAAGCACTTAGCGCAGATTAAAGAGGTTCAGAATAAGGTCATAACTGTTGAAAGAACTCAACCTCCGCCACCTCCTAGAACCTTCCCTGCAAAACCAACAATGCAAAGAAGAAATACCAACCATGAGCAGAGGCTGCTAACATGGTTGAAACTTACATGCCATTTTGTAGGGCATGTGAAGACCTTCATGAAGAATCTTCTTGCTATTATGCATGCTATGTTCAGGAACATGGTTTTCCAGAGGGTTGTGGTCCTAAAGCATCATCAAGCGAGCCTGAGTACATAAATTATGTAGGTGACATGCATGATATTTCCGAAGAAAGTTGGAGAGATGCAAAACAACATTCAAGAGAGCCTGAGTACATTAACATAGTTGGACAGCTCCATCCTGTCACCACAGAAACCCGGAGTCAAGTCGAATATTATACTCAACAATTGGATAACCTCACTAAAAAATTTGGTACTAATCCTACAAATGAGCATAATGATGATAGTTTGGAAGGTTTACTACCTTGTGACCTTTTTTTCTGAAGAAGATGACTATGATCATGAGGAGGGATATAGCCAGGGATGTGATACAAGTGAGGAAGAATCCCTTACATTTGAGATGGATGATAACTAGCATAGATCCAAATCCTAGGCTCTATCAACCACTGAGAGGGATCAAATCTCCCTAGATGCAAACCTCTTCTCAGGTATTGCACTCAAAGAGGTTTACACATCGGGAGATTTGATCCCTCTAGACTCTTAATAGAACCTAAAATTTGGATCTAGGCTGGTTTTAATTCCCCATTCAAACTCCCCCTTACATATAAAATAAAATAAATCTAAGTTGTTATTTATTTT
The DNA here is from genome assembly GCA_001517045.1 of Pseudotsuga menziesii. Lineage (NCBI taxonomy): Eukaryota > Viridiplantae > Streptophyta > Pinopsida > Pinales > Pinaceae > Pseudotsuga > Pseudotsuga menziesii. Next base: position 11,575 of record LPNX010985014.1, read on the forward strand.
TAATGCAACCTTGAAAATATATAAATAATCTACTAATCTTTTTATAAAATACAAATTTTAAATTATTATTTATTTTTACTAATTATTTAAAAAATATAAACCATTGTTCTTTTTATTAATAATTTAAAAATATATAAAAACTTTTTTTCCTTTAAAGAAAATTTAATATTTTTTACTAACTTTTTCTTATTATAAAATATCAATTATTTATCTCCTAATCTTAGTGTGTTCCACAAACAAACAAAAAACTGGATATTTATCCCTTTCATCTCCAATCCCATTTTTGATAGAATTATGAAAGTATTATGCTCGGGAATATGGTCCAAATCAGTCATCCACCCAAGAGTCTCATTCACTACTAATCAATGAAAGAAAACAGTTGTATGCAAGGAAAGTGTCCAAATATTCGTAATCTACATCGTGACAGATAACGACTTGTTCAAAATTTGAGATGGGATCACAACATACCATGGCTGAACAATTCAACAAACTTGCAGCGAGTGTGTCAAAAAGTGAGAAAGAAAACCCTACAGCACAGACAGTCACCTTCTTACACTGCATCCCTATTCCTATACCGAATCTTGCATAAGGAAAATATCAACGCTCTTCCCCTCCGTCTCTTCAGTCCCAACGTGGCCTCAACATCAACACTGCATAAATCATGTCATAATATAGTAACCAGTGAAAATGTCAATGTAAGGCCAATGCCATTAAAATACCAAAACAGTGCAGCCTTAGGACCTGTGTCATGTCCTCTCCTCTCATGAAGGTATCTAAATGGATCCAACAATTCAGCTGTTGCACTCTATCAAGGCTTTAACAATGCCCACAGTAACTAGTAATAACCACACTAGGAAAATTATTGGCGTGATCTTAAAATCTTATATTCCTTCGGAAAACCTAATTTTTCGGGAATTCATGATTCTATCCTGGATGCCTTTGGAATCACGGCTCTCAAGTAAGGCGAAGTCTGCAATCCTTGTGTTGATCGCAGGACTTGATTTAGGTGAGTATGGGCATCAAAATTGGGCTGCTGTTGACGATGGAAGTTCAGTGATATAGTGGGAATTTGGAAGGAATTGATGATTTCAGGGAACCTGATAAGCACACTAATTGTTTAAGTTGGTTTACTTCATTGTATGAATCGATGCTTGCTTGCATTTTCTGTTGTAAACAGTTCAGTGGTTCTTTCTATGTATTCTAGGTGCATCTTTTTCCTCTTCTACTGCTCAGTACATAATAGTTTTAAAATTAAATGAATCTGTAATGTTCTAGTTTTCTCTTACTTAAAACCATAGAGAGACAAAGACAAAATCCATCTTCACATGTCCCGCGCAGCCATAACAATGTAATATTCTTTTTTCACTTACTTAGAACTACAACTGAGAGACAAAGCCCGTGGATCCTAAGAAGGATTTTTTTTTATATGTTTTGTGTGTAGCCTAATTTATATATTGTTGTGTTGCAGCTGCAATTGTTTTCCCAAAATTTGAAATTTAGGACCCTCCTTTTAATTTTTATCTTACCTAAAGTCGTTTGGCTCCATGAAATCTGTTTTTGTTTTCCCTCTGCTACAAGTTTGGATTGTTTTGAGGTCAACTGTTTCCATGCTTTTCGAAAAATTTCTTATGTCTGAAACTGCTTTGGGGTTGTGGAATTTGAAGTTTGATTTGAAATTGTTGTCCTTTGATCCGTGATTTCGTCCTTTGATATCGGAAGTCTATTTCTGGTTTTCGCCGTTGTTTCGGAGGTGAAACAAACTTTTTCGTCGCTGCCCGGCCGAAAGTCTATTGGAACTTAACATTTTTAGTTTGTTTGTTCGGAGGTCATTTAAACAATGCATCGAAGCCATATTTCCCTACGGAGCCTCCGTTGCGGAAGCTGAACGATGAATGTTCTAACATATAGCTTTGACTTTTTCGATGCCGTGATGTTATTATTTTGACTTGCTGTGCGCTGTCGGAGGTTGGTTGAAGTCTGAGTCGATGTTTTGATCTCTATGACGCTGCTGTTTTGGAGATGAGACCAACTTTTTAGACCACTGCACAACCTTAAGTTTTTTCAAAAATTTAACGTTTTCATGATGTTTCTGCACCATATCGAAAGGTTTTATGACTGTAAGTCGAAAGCCATAGTCTGATTGCTTTCCGCCATTGCGGCTCTCGAGCGAATTAAATGTCCTCCATATAACTGCTCCACTCACTAATGTTTTGTTATGGTTTTTTCTAATATGTTTTATTTTCCGTGGAGCCCGTAGTCTTTCTGTCTTCCACCATTGCAGCTGCGTATCACACTAACCACCCGACATTTATGTCGTTCCGTTCACCGACAAGGAGTTTTTTTTCTGCTCGATGCTTTAGTATTTAGTCTTTCTGACGCCGATAGAATTAATGGTCTTGCAGAATTCATTGTCCGTCTGAAGCCCTCCATTGCGATTGCTAATTAAACTATCCTGCTGATGCTTTAGTGATTTTCCCGCTGGTGAAAGTTTCTTTTTCTCGCCTATTCTGTGTGTGTTTTTACCCTATCTGATGGATGGCATAGTTTTCATTTTCTATCATTTTAAGGTCTTCACGATGAGAGCGCAGTATAGGGCCTCATTTTGATGATCAATTTTATTGTTAATATGGTTTACGTTGTTGAAAAGATGTGATCCGAATTAATGATGAATTTTGTTTTAACTGCAGATGGACTTAGAAGATTCTTCACATTACTGCTGCAAGGATGACATAGCTGAAGGACAAAGCAGAAGGAAGTTGGCTGAAAAGTGATAGGTAGAGATGTTCTGAGATCAACGGGATCATTAAAAGACAAATAAAATACAAAGCAGAATCGATAGCAACAGAGGCCCAGGCTTGGAAAGGTTCATCAATTACCGAGTTGGTCCCGTTTTATGAAGTACTCATAAGTCATAAATCTGAAATGTAACATCTGTATGAATCATGAGCACTCACAAACTGACAAAACTACGAGATTAAAACGGTTTGGGGAGCCCAAAGGTCACCCCGGGGGAGGGGGAGCCCAAGGGTTTTGGCTGTTTTTGTATAAAGATAGGAAAGTTAGAGGGAATAGGGGCTTTTTCCCTGGAGAAACTTGTGAACCACTTGTTGTAAGAGGAACTATTTCATTTACAATAATAAATTACAAATTTTGCCTGTTGGAGAAGGTGCTGTATAGAATGTTCGAATGTGATAAAATGAACAATGTTGAAGGGGAACTATTTCATTTTCAACTGTGTTTCATTAATTGTGAGAGTGTTCTAACTTTCTAAACCTATGTTCTTATTTGAATGTTCTCTGGTTTATTCTGTGATAATTTCCACTATGAGTAATGGAGGTTTTAACGGTTGATGAGCTATCTTGTCCTGTATATCTTTATTCATGTTTATGTGTTTTGATTATAAGAACAACTATCTGTGATTTATGTTAATAGTATTACATTACTCATAAATTAATATATTGCTCCCTAGGGACAACTTAGTTAGCCCTGTTTTTTCTAGTTGTGTGTGATTAGATGTGAGAGAGTCTAAGACGAGAGGTAAGAACCTGTGCATCACATTGTGACCACTCCTTGCATTCTTAATCAATCTGTATTTTAGATAGGCACTTGCATATCATACTTAAAACTAAAAACACAAAAATATACACGATGGATCGGGCCGCAACCGGTAAAACCTTTTATTTTTGTTACTTGACCTACGGTAGCTGGACCGCAAACCGGATGGATTCCCTACACCAAACAGCCACGTGCTAGTTGGGAACGTTGACTGGGGAGAATCCCTTGCTATTGTTTCCTGGGAATTTCCAGGCCTCAACAGTTTCTGGCGCTAGAAGGAGGGCCGCCAGTGCATGGCTGGCCGAGGAAACCCGTTTTCTCGAGATTATTCCACCGGTGATAGTTCAGAAAGTAGTTTGTTTCCCAATCCAATTCTTGAAGAGAAGGGTAAAGAGCATTTGTATTCTGCGGACAACAAAGTAGTTAATGATCTGAGAAGACAAACTAGGGCATATGTGAAGAATATTGGAGGATTACCAATTATCCCTGACTTTCCCAGAAGAGAATATAAAAAGAAAGACTGTCCTATATTGGAGGACTTACTGTTGGTTGGAGATTTGGAAGAACTGGTAGAAACAACCTTACAGGAGGTGGTTTAGCCTTTAAATCAAGTGGGCCCAAATACACCTTACTGTTCACCTGTTCATACTCCTATTCATTCACCACCTCACTCTCCACCCCAACTCATTGCGGGCGTAAATGCAAATCAGCCACCCAACCCACCAAATCCACCACTTGCATGGAAAGCCAAATCACCTTTAAACCTAACACCTCCTTTGCATGATTTACCTCAAGCTTTTGAAAAGATGCTTCCAAATTTTGATCCAAATGAGAAGATTTTAGTAGATGACCATTTGTAAAGTTTCTATTTGGCAATAGAAGGATTAAGAGCTGGGAAACATGAGGATGTAGTTTGTAGACTTTTTCTACACACCCTTCAAGGAGCAGTAGCATCGTGGTACCTTGGTTTGCCTGCAAACTCTATCCTAGATTGGGATACCTTTGAAAGGATTTTTAGAAGTAAGTATGCAACCCAAAAAACTCATGCGGCTCTCATGAAAGGACTGTGCACCTTAAAGAAAGAAAGAAAAGAGAAGGTGCATAGTTTTACCCAAAGATTTGTAGCCTATCTTAAGAATTTTTCTGAAGTTGACAAACCCTCAAATAAAGTCCTGATTGAATATTATACCTCAAATCTAGGACCCAAGTTGGCCATGTTTTCCAAAATGAAGGCCAAACCCACACCAGCTGAGACTTATGAAGAATCAGAGAGAGTAGAGGCTGAAAAGGAAAGCATCGAAGATTATCCTGAATGGTCAGGAGAAAAAAATGTTGGGAGGAAAGCTTTGTTATTTACTAAGCATAAAGAGGAGCAATCACTAGATTTTGAAGGAATGGTAAAGATGATGCAGAAGCTCTCTAACAGAATCATAGACTTGGAAAAATAAAAGGAATCCCAAAAGCTCTATAAGCCTTATTACAAGAAAAGGAAGATAACAATCAATCCCAACCTCCTCCGCACAACACTGCATCTATGAACTTAACAGAGGTAGGAATGGATAACTTTTGCACTTTCCACCAACAACCCCATTCTGAAAAGAATTGTCCTCAGTGGATAAATTCAATGACGTTGGTTATGAATCAGCTATTGGATTCCAAATTAACTAAATACAACGATGAAGAAGGGAAAGACAACAATAAATCAACAAAAAAATAGGAGGATGAGGCCATGGTTTTATGGGACTGTCTATCGTTGTTTGATGCTGAGGAAGAAAAGGATCTAAGACATGAGGACATCTTGGAGACAAATGTAACGATGAGAAGCCAGGGGTTGATTAAGAAAAATAGTCGTATGCTCCCAAAGATTAAGAGACTTCAAAATAATGTTAAGAAATTTCAAAACAACTCCTCAGCTAATAAAATTCCGGAATTTACCATCACCAGTCAAAATCCTAGACAGATCAACATGCCTACTAAGCCCAATGAAGAAAAGATAAATACTGTTAAACCGAATCTCACATGACAGAAGATGAATTATGACACTGTGGAGGATATCAAAAAGGTAAGGGAAAACATGTCATTATTTGAAATTTGCAATGTACCGCAGTAAAAAGAGAAGCTATTGAAAGCACTTGAAGCATCAGAGGAGAGGCTTCCCACTGAAAATTAACCCCAAGAAGAAGAAATTGGTGAAGCAAGTGTGGGAGGTAAGCCTAAAAGAAACACTCCACCTTTTCTCCTTACTTTTGAAATTTTCAACCACAACGTGCATAACTGCCTAGTAGACTCGGGGGCATCAGTCAACGTCATGCCATTGTCGGTCTGGAAAAAGATAAATGGGAAGCCTAAACTGTCTACCTGGAGGGTCGTTCAGTTGGATAGAACGAATGTGAAGGTAATTGGGGAAATGGAGGACGTTCTCGTTCGCTTATCTTCAAATGATAAGGTATGTCAATTCATTGATATTGTGGTGGCTGACATACCAGAAGCTTATGGACTTTTTTTGAGCAGAGATTGGTCGGCAAAGCTGAATGGATATTTTTCCTCGGACTGGTCACATCTGTGGCTACCATATAAAGGAATCCCAAATCAAATTAAAGTTTTTAGGGAGCCCCACATGAAACACAATGCCAACTCAGTTCGAAGGTAAAAATGAACCAGTGGATTCTGTTTTGGGAAATTACTTTATTGAGTTAGAACCAAGAAATTATCAAGTGGAAGAAGCCATCGATACATCAGACGCTCAGCCTGATCTTCTTCGGTTTTCACAGGCTGATGAAATTGAATGTAAAATAGTAGAATTAGCTGTAGATGTAGATGCTAATTCTCGCATGGTAGTGGTTAGTGATTTTTGGACACTTTTCTTTGATGGTTCTAAAACTTTAGAGGGGTCAGGAGCCGGCTGTGTCCTGATTGACCCTAAGAAAAAAAAACATTTTCTTTCATGTAGGTTAGAGTTTGAATGCACCAATAACATAGCTGAATATGAAGCACTAGTTCAGGGAATAAGAAAATCAATCGAATTAAAGGTAAAAAATATGAAGGTGTTTGGGGATTCTGAAATAATTGTAAAGCAAATTCGAAATCAAATACATTGAATTTCTCCTCATTTAAAAGCTTATCAAAATGAAGTATGGGATTTACTTAAATGTTTTAATGCATTTAACATTGTATCGATTCCAAGACTTAAGAATGTAGCAATTGACTTGTTGGCCACCTCAGCTGCAAGGCTTGTGCCCTCTAATAATCGGTGCTCTGTTGAATTGCTTTTTAGACCTTTAGTTCCATATATGATTACCAATCTACGAGTGTTCGATGATGATCAACAGATTATAGAATGCTTGAAAAATGACGAGACTTTCAAAAGGGCGATTATTGATGATGAAGAACATCAAGCCGAGCTAAAATTTGACAATTTTATTCCTAAAGGAGTCAGGAATTTAGAACGAATGTTTGATTTAAATTAGAATTTTAGAAGACCAGCGAATGTGAAGACTCATAGCTCATCTCTACAGTTCAAGTTGATTAATTTGGGGACTGAAATTGGGCCTAAATATGTGAGTTTGGGAAAGTGTTGCTCCCCAGGTGAAAGGAATAAGTTTATCAATCTTTTCAAACAATACGGATATGTCTTTGCCTGGATGTATGAAGATCTGAAGACATATGACACCAATATAATCCAACATGTTATCCCCATTAGGTCTGGGATTAAACCCTATCAACAACCTTTAAGGAAAATGCATCCAAAATTAGAACCTTTAATCCAGAATGAAGTTAAGAAACTATTGGATGCTAGAATTATCTTCAAGGTTAGACACTCAGAATGGGTTTCAAATCTGGTACCGGTAAGGAAGAAATACGGAGAAATCAGGCTATGTGTGGATTTCAGAAACTTAAATCGCGCTTCAGATAAAGACAATTATCCTATTCCACCCATGGAGCAGATATTGCAAATGCTTTCGGGTTCTAAACTATTCTCTTTATTAGACGGATTCTCAGGCTACAATCAAGTTTTAGTAGCTGAAGAAGACAGACTTAAAATGACATTCAGAACTAGGTGGGGAACTTTTGCTTACAGAAGGATGCCCTTTGGACTCATAAACGCTGGAGCTACTTTCCAGAGGGCTATGGACATAGCTTTCCGTGGTTTGATTGGCCGCAGTGCTATAGTATACCTCGATGACATCACAATATTCTCAAAGAAAAGAGAGGAACATGCATTTCATCTAAAGCAGATTTTTGAACGCTACCGAAAATATGGTATCTCACTAAACCCCCAAAAATGCGTGTTTGTCGTTACCAAAGGTAAGTTGTTGGGCCACGTGGTATCTAAGAAAGGGATCTCCATAGACCCAGAGAGGATCAAAGCTATTGAACAGATTCCTCTACCCCATAATAAAAAGGGCATGCAATCATTTATGGGGACAATAAATTTCGTGCAAAGGTTTGTGCCAGATTTCGCTCAAATTATAAAAACTTTGCAGAAGATGGTAAAGCAAAGTGTACAATTCAAGTGGACTGATGTAGGGAAGAATGCATTTAGTAAAATTAAAACAGCTGTTGCGCACGTACCCTCCCTCAAAAGTCCAGATTTTGAGAAAGATTTTATTCTGTACACTTTCGCATATGATGATTCACTAGTAGTTGTGCTTACCCAGAAGGAAGATGGGGGAGATGAGTTCCCCATATCATTTATGAGCACCGGTCTGCAAGGGGATGAATTGAATTACCCAGTTGTGGATAAACAAGCTTATGCCATGTTCAAAGCGGTAAAACAATTCAGGCCATACATACTTAAGAACCGGAAAAAGGTAACCGTTCCACACCTAGCTGTGAGGTCTCTTTTCGTACAAAAGGAGTTAGGAGAAAGAAGAGGTAACTGGGTAACAGCTCTACAGGAGTATGACCTCTAATTCAAGCCAGCCTCCATAGTTAAAGGGCAGGGATTGTGCAAACTGATGACTGAAAGCAAAGACAATGAAGAACATGACTGGGAAGATGAAGCTGAGTTACATTTGATGGATGTATGTCCTTTTTTCACAGCTCCAGACTCCTGGTATCGATACCTTGTGCATTACCTTCAGGTGGGATTGTTACCGGGACATTGGAATTCTAAGCAAAGAAGAGCATTGTGTCTTAAATCAGCCTCATATCAGATTGTTGAAGGAATATTATTCAGAAAGAATTATGATGGAGTTCTTCTTAGATGCTTAAAGAAAGAAGATGCGCAGAAGGTAATGATAGACTTACTTAATGGGACTACTGGAGGACATTTCTCCGAAGATACAACAGCACATAAAATTCTCAGAGCTGGATACTATTGGCCCACACTGTTCAAAGATGCACACGCCCATGTCAGAAAGTGCGACATTTGTCAAAGGTGTGGTGGAAGACAAGTTAATGCAATAGGACCATTAAATCCCATGATGATAACAAAACCTTTTGAGCAGTGGGGGATGGATATCATTGGGGAGATAATGCCGAATTCTTCCCTACAACACAAGTATATTATGACAGCAACCGATTAATTCACTCATTGGGTCGAATCCATTTCATTGCGTAAAGTAAATGAAGATGCGGTCATGGACTTCTTGCAAGATCATATTATGACCAAGTTTGGAGTTCTAATTTCTTTAGTTTTCGATAATGCTACTTACTTTTCCTCAATTAGATTAACTGCATTTGCTCATGAGAAAGGAATTAAGTTACATTACTCTGCAAATTACTATCCACAGGGAAATGGTTTGGCTGAATCTACAAACAAGAATCTGATTAGGATTTTAAAAAAGACGGTGATAGAAAATCAGAGGAGTTGGCACTCAGCATTACCAAATGCTCTTTGGGCCGATAGGGTCACCCCCAAGACTTCGTTAGGTGTGTCCCCATATACCCTTGTTTATGGAAAGGAGGCCATTCTACCCCCCAATATCATGCTACCATCTTCCATAATAGCTCAGGAATCCAGAGGATCAGATAATGAAGTCTTGCAGATAAGGATACATAATATTCTGAAGGCAGAGGAATCTAGATCCAGGGCCAGAGAACGTTTTAAACAACAATAGGAGATAGTAAAGAGATGGTTTGATAAAAACAAAGCCGGAACTAAAGAATTTGAGGTGGGAGATTTGGTTCTCAAATGGGACCACCCCCATGATGAGAAACGAAAACACACTAAATTTTGAACAGTTATCGGTAGGCCCTTTCCAGATTGCGAAAAAACTTGGCCCCTCAACCTATAAATTGCAAAATTTACAAGGGTGGGAAGAGAATTTACCAGTAAATGGTTTAGTTCTCAAACCTTATTTTTCCTGAGTTTTGTTCTTGTTCTTTGTTTTGTACATAAATAATTTTCTTTGTTTGTTTGTTTATCTTTGATTTATTTTATGTTTGTTGGGTTTAGTTAGATTTTGGTTGATTTCAATAAAAAGAGGCAAACTTTTGGTTGCATGGAGAGCATCAGAATTCTGGATTAACTAAAATCCTTGATTATAAGACTGTGCACTATTGCTTTATCTGAAAGAATTTCTCCTAGTTCAACAATTTTCCTAAATGGCTATGAACACATTGAATTCCTACTTAATCCTTGTAAAATAACTCAGGATCAAAAGTTTGGAATACTCTTTCGAGGCTCCATCCATCTCACATGTAAAATGTCCTGGGGGGTGACAGCAAAAGACCCACGAAAAGGAAGCAGGGTAAACAATATATTATATATAAATGATCCCATGCAAAGAATTTAAAGCCAAAAGGGAGACACGAGTCAAAAAACTCCTATGAAAGCAATAGGTACCAAAACAAGGTATTGAATCATTTAAGTACAAAATTGCCAAAGTTCTTCTTCGTCCGTGAGCTGAAAGTCAAATCCATCTCTCACACAAAAGGAAACTATGGATAGAGGAGCCTGAATAAAAAATTCAGAAAGAAAAGGCATGCAGGAGGACTCATAAAAAAGGACAAAAAGGTCCAGAAGCACAAAAAGTGCAAATTGGTATGGGAATGAGGAACAAATGAATATTTCTGTTTATCATATGTTACGATCCCGTGGTGTCCACGTTGGAAGCTATCCGAAGGCAGAGGTAAACATGAAACTCATATTCTTGGCCTCGAAAGAGTTGTCTTCACTTTGAAATCTTGGTTCCCATTTCCATAAATTGGGCTATCATCAATGATTAAAAGTACATATATTCGCCATTTGGGAAATCCAGACATCTAGAAGAATTCAATATGTTCGTTTTATTGTTCAACAGTTTGTTACTTAAGGAACAAATTGTCCAGAGATCTAGGTTCACTAGGTAGTCTCCAATTGTTGCAGCTGCAACTGTTTTCCCAAATTTTGAAATTTTGGACCCTCCTTTTAATTTTTATCTTACTTTTTCGTCGCTGCCCGGCCAAAAGTCTATTGGAACTTAACATTTTTAGTTTGGTTGTTTGGAGGTCCTTAAAACAACGCATCGGAGCCATATTTCCCTACGGAGCCTCCGTTGCGGAAGCTGAACGATGAATGTTCTAACAGATAGATTTGACTTTTCTGATGCCGTGATGTTATTATTTTGACTTGCTGTGCACTATTGGAGGTTGGTTGAAGTTTGAGTTGGTGTTTTGATCTCTATGATGCTGCTGTTTTGGAGATGAGACCAAATTTTTAGACCGCTGCACAACCTTAAGTTTTTTCGAAAACTTAACGTTTTCACGATGTTTCTACGCAATATCGGAAGGTTTTATGACTGTAAGTCGGAAGCCATAGTCTGATTGCTTTCCGCCATTGCGACTCCCGAGCGAATTAAATGTCCGCCATATAACTGCTCCACTCGCCAATGTTTTGTTATGGTTTTCGCTGATATGTTTTATTTGCCGCGGAGCCCGTAGTCTTTCCGTCTTCCGCCATTGCGGCTGCGTATCGCACTAACCGCCCGAAATTTATGTCATTTCGTTCACCGACAAGGAGTTTTTTTTTCTGCCCGATGCTTTAGTATTTATTCTTTCCGACGCCGATAGACTTAATGGTCTCATGGAACTCGTTGTCCGTCTGAAGCCCTCCGTTGCAGTTGTTAATTAAACTATCCTGTCAATGCTTTAGTGATTTTCCCACCGGTGAAAGTTTCTTTTTCTCGCCTATTCTGCGTGTGTTTTTACCGTATCTGATGGATGGTGGAGTTTTCATTTTCTATCATTTTAAGGTCTTCGCGATGAGAACGCAGTATAGGGCCTCATTTTGATGATCATTTTTATTGTTAATATGGTTTACGTTGTTGAAAAGATGCGGTCCGAATTAATGATGAATTTTGTTTTAATTGCAGATGGACTTAGAAGATTCTTCACATTACTGCTGCAAGGACGACATAGCTGAAGGAAAAAGTAGAAGGAAGTTGGCTGAAAAGTGATAGGCATAGATGTTCTGAGATCAATGGGATTGTTAAAAGACAAATAAAAGACAAAGCAAAATGGATAGCAACAGAGGCCTAGGCTTGGAAAGGTTCATCAGTTACCGAGCTGGTCCCGTTTTATGAAGTACTCATATGTCATAAATCTGAAATGTAATGTCTGTATGAATCATGAGCACTCACAAACTGACAAAACTATGAGATTAAAACGGTTTTGGGAGCCCAAAGGTCACCCCGGGGGAGGGGCAACCCAAGGGTTTTGGCTGTTTTTGTATAAATATAGGAAAGTTAGAGGGAATAGGGGATTTTTCCTTGGAGAAACTTGTGAACCACTTGTTGTAAGAGGAACTATTTCGTTTTACAATAATAAATTACAAATTTTTCCTGTTGGAGAAGGTGTCGTGTGGAGTGTTTGAATGTGATAAAATGAACAATGTTGAAGGGGAACTATTTCGTTTTCAACTGTGCTTCATTAACTGTGAGAGCGTTCTAACTTTCTGAACCTATGTTCTTATTTGAATGTTCTCTGGTTTATTCTGTGATAATTTCCACTATGAGTAATGGAGGTTTTAACGGTTGATGAGCTATCTTGTCGTGTATATATTTATTCGTGTTTATGTGTTTTGATTCTAAGAATAGCTATCTGTGATTTATCTTAACATGTGAACAATATTACATTACTCATAAATTAATATCTCGCTTCCTAGGGACAGCTTAGTTAGCCCTGTTTTTTCTAGTTGTGTGTGATTTAGATGTGAGAGAGTCTAAGACGAGAGGTAAGAACCTACACATCACATTGTGACCACTCCTTGTATTCTTAATCAATCTGCATTTTAGATAGGCAATTGCATATCATACTTACAACTAAAAACACAAAAATATACACGGTGGACCGGGCCGCAAGCAGTAAAACCTTTTTATTTTTGTTACTTGACCTACGGTAGCCGGACCGCAAACTGGACGAATTCCCTACAACAAATAGTCATGGGCTAGTTGGGAACGTTGAATGGGGAGAATCCCTTGCTGTTGTTGCCTGCGAATTTCCAGGCCTCAACATGTTGTTACAGGTTTATTTTGGTTGATGATTCAATTTTTTATTTATTATTTATTATTACTTTTTACTTAAAGGCCAACAAAACGAATAAATTTATTTAATGGAAAACAAAACCAAAACCAAAACCAATACATTTACATGAGGAACTTACATAATGTTACAACATCTCCCTCATAATCGGAAATCATAAGTAAATAGAAGTAAATATTTATAGCCGACATTTACATAAGTAACGTTACATAATGTTACAACATCCTCCTCATAATATTTATAGCCGACACTTACATGAGGAACGTTACACTTACATGAGGAACGTTATGGAACATTACAAGATCTTCCCCATACTGGGCTGTAGAGCGCCTCTCGGCTCAACTACGAGACTTTATTTGAAAATCCAATCTTAGAAGTTTCATGTGATGAGAGTCCTCCATGCTCTTCACCAGATGAAAAATATTTGGAAAGTTGGGTCGCATGTGATATCTTTGAAACCCAGTTTTTTGAAAAAGATTGTTTTGAGCAGAATGAGGAGTGTAGCCAAGGACTTGATACTAGTGGTGAGGCATCTCTCATATCCGAAATAGATGGCGATGATGACTATTGGACTTTTATTGAAAATCCAACCTATGACACTGTTGAAAATATTTTTGAGAATCTCATCTATGATGTGTCAAGCGAGGGGATTTGTTCTTCTGAAACTTATGAAAGTTGTAAAGAAGAACAGTCAGAGTTTTCCTATAATTAGTCAAAGTTGTATTTGAGTATCTATAATGAGGACTTGGAGAAGCAGTATAGTGAAGTGTTCGATGTGATGCAACTAACATAAGATATTTTTCAGCCATCGTCTTCACATATAGATGTTCCTTATGGTTTGGAGTAGTTTTGGGCTTACACACAGAGTTATCAGCAGATAAGCCCTTTTGATGAGTATGATGATCTGCCTCATCATACAGATTTTTACATCAGTCCTATCCAATATTGGATGGAAGAATCCTGCAAGAGCACCTACCAGTTTGGGAAGAATTTCGATGACATTATTCATGCCTATGATTCCCCATCCAATCTGCCCATTCTGGATCATCACGCATGTTTGCATTTTCTGGAAATTGTGTCCTTACTTTGGCTGGTAACCAAAGACAAGGAAAAACATTTTTCTATTAATAAAATGCTTAGGTGGCTACATTGGATTTATGATTACACCTAACCTTTTTTGTATCATGCTTAGAGTAGGAAAATAGGTTCCTCAAAGAGAACATTTACTTTTAGCATTTTCTTTATGTACTTAGAAATAAATAATTTTTTCAGTGAAGTTTTGTCATTCCTTTGAATAAAGCAACTTTTGGATCATTGGATCTTTTTCATAAAACTTGTGCTACTGAGGTTTTCTTTTCAAGTTGATATGTTTTTACAGGATATGGAAACCAGAGATTCTGGTGTTCTCGTATGCTCTCCTTGCATAAGAGACTAGATCGAGCACATGTACCGCAGTTGGAGCCAGATGTTATCCACTTATTTGTACCATAGTTGGATTAGCTGAGGAGCTGCTATTTGACAAACATGATGAATATTTGTGTTCCAGTGTATTAGATGATCCGCCTTTGTGCCTAGTCAGTTTTTGTTTTAAGTAATTATCACCATGGCCTCGCGGGGTTTGTAATAAAATGTGCTAGTAGGGTGTTTTGAGTGGTTCGGTCTCCTAAGACATAGAATTTTAACTAAGGTATTACAGGGAGTTTTTTTTCCTTGTCAATTATGCTTTTCCTATAGCCGAGTATAATCGACGAGGTTTTCTCTCGCTACCTCCAAAGCTGGAATGCCCGATTTTGAATTTTGGGCCTTGGGGGGTTATTAGAGCCCAACTGAGTATGTATAAACCTACTATACATTATTAGAATAGACTATGGTCATGACCTAAGTCACTAGGACCCTCATAAAAAATTCCGAAATTTTTTTACCGAACGCGTTGGATTTTGGATTTTTAATTTTTCCTAAGTTTTTAATTAAAATTTTCCATTGTTTAAATGGAAAAATTTAAATTTGTAATATGTCAGTCATCCAAAACCCGAATTGAGTGATTGAAGGCTCTAACCTTAAGCCAAAAATCATCAATGATCAACCAGCCAGCTATCCCCAAGTTTCAGAAGTTCATTCAACCTCATAATTAATAATTTCCCAAAAAATTCATTTACGGAGAAATTATTAATTAAAATATTAAAAATGAATGTTTTGGAGAAAATAAAAAAACTCTCCAAAATTAACCAAATTGAATAAAATAAAAGGCTAAATGACATGGCAATGGACATTTATGATGATTCAACTCGGCACAAATTCTCTTCAGTCAACAATCGGAGAGCATTAAAGATACATTCAGTTAGCAGACTTGTCATCTTTAGCTAAGCATACGAATTGGGTAATTTGGAAGGCTGTGATTGGTTTGATGATTATTACAAAGCTGGGAAATAAATGAAAATAGTGTTTGGTGCAAACCCTAAGGGATTTGGCACCCATCATCACCAGTTAACACCTCCTTCAAGCCCTCACACCTCCATCCAGAGCTCACTCCCTCATCTCTTCATGGTTGCGCCTTCTAACGTGTGGGCTATTCAATGGATGGATTTCGGAGTTTAGGGTTGGGAATGGGGGTGACTTGCCTAGGTGGAGGCCACCCCTCACTCATAAAAACTTTTTTTTAGGTCTGGGTTCTCATTCTTGTGCCAAGTCAGCTAGATTATGGGGATTGGCCCTCATTTGATGGAGTTTGGTTTTAGTGTTTTAACCTTCTCTCTTTGTATAAATAGAGGCTCTTTTAGCTCTATTAGGGTGGATGATTTACGTAGAGAACATTTGGTGAAATATTGTACTACTTGTTGCTCTCATGCAACCATTTTGAATAAAGAAAGGATTTGGAGGCTCATGATGTGTAGATCTTGGATGAATGTGTTTTGGTTAATGAGGTGATACAATTTCAATTTCTTTTTGCTTTGCTAATTTGTGGGTATTGATACATTCTTTAGAGGGATTATATAAGCACATAAGAATAGATATTTGTAGTCTGAAGTTATCTATTTATTTATTTACTTCCAGAAATCTAAAAGAGCATTGTTTTATTCAGTTGTATTTCATGCTTTTTTGATTAAAATTACTAAAAAGTACATGATTTAATCCCCTTTTTTGGAAAGCGTATAAGTCTTTGTTTGCAGATCACTCCATTGCACCGAGTAAAAGGTTGAGCTATTTTGCATCTCCTTTTCTTGGAGCCAAGCACAAGTTTCTAGCAGCTGCATGCTAATTGAGATCCAGGGTGGTTTCAAAGATTCAAGATCCAAGTTGTTCCATCTCTTTTATTCACCCCTAAGATTAAAATTTCAATTCTTTCACTTTATGTTTGCAATTTAAAATCAGATCTATAAGGCCAAACATTTTCATTTTACTTGCTCTCATTTCTAGATCGAGGAAGTGTTTAAATTTTACATTTAATTTGGATCTAGTTAGTACTTGAAGTAGCATAAAAATTTATATCTTTGCGCAAGTACTAAGTGTAATTTTTGAGTGTATTTTATTGTCTAATCCATTGTTTTATAGGAAAATAGCTCGCTGGTTTTTCACTTTTCATGATAGGTTAAGCGGAAGTACTGGCAAAAATTTAAAGTTTCAAGCTCCAAAAAACACTCCTTTTTCCCCCTTCTTCATCCCCTTTCTCCAGGTTGCATTGAAGACCTTCTCAATCACAAAGGGAGACCCAAATTCAAGAGCATCGTAAAAGATATTAAAGAGCAAGTGGGATAAAGGCTCCCACACCCCTCTTCCCCCATTTATGGGAAGCTTGTATCGTCTCTTTTATTTTCATGTTTTGCATAATAATTTGCTAGAGTAGAATAGGAAAGAGTAGTTTCATCATTTAGAAGTTTGCTTTCGTAAAAGTTGAAAAAATAAAAGTTTTCATGTTTCATTACTTACTTAGTTTAAATTTGGTTTGCTTTCAATTGATATAATACTGCAAAATTAAAAAAGAACCAAAATCTCTTGAATCTCACCGTAAGGTGGATTAAGAGTGCTCTCTATCAGAGGGTTTGATTAATGTTTAATTTTTCTCTTATTTCATGTTCCTTGCTTTTTGTAATTTAATAATTGATTTCTAAGTTTCTTGAACTTGCCGGAATCCAAGTCAAGAGCACTCTCTATCGGAGAGCATATTAATTTTTTGCATCATCCTTGCACTTAGGCATATAGATAGATAAGACTCTTGAACTTTTGTCATAATACAAAGTCAAGAGCGCTCCCTGTCGGAGGGTTTTAATTGATTCTTTTAATAAAATTTTGCAACTCACATTCCCCCTCTAATCAATTTACTTCATTGATATCTCTCACCTAGTATGCTTTGTTGACTGTCATAGTTGGGCTTGTTCTCAAAACGATGAACGGACTTGCTAAGATTGCAAATAAAAACACAAATTACCCCAAAACCAATGCACCGGCCTTGTAGAAAGCATTCAAGTCTATTCTCAGTAAGGGCGCTGGAACTCCCCGTTGTCTCAGAGTCACTGCTAGCTAGTCAATCCTCCAGGACACCAGCCCGAGATACTGGACGAGCCGACATGTATAGAACATAACGACTTTGAACACTTTCCCGGTTGGTCTCTGATACCTTTTTTCAAAGCCATAATAAACAAGACCATTAAAATATTTAAAACGTACCAAGAGCACTCGCATAACATATCCACTAGCTTTATTTCAAGACTTGTATCTTTGTTATTTTTCAAGCATTGCAGAGATTCGACTCCATAAGGCATTGGTCTATCATTTCATGCATTGTTATTAATCTTGACCATTTGTCGTTGGCTTATACAATCTTTATCTGTGAACGTAATTTTATTTTTAACAAGTTCTTGATATACTGTTCATCTTTTAATCCAGTGCAACAACGTGGATTGCCTTTGTCTTGTGTTCAAATTTTCATTATTATAATCATATTTCATCATAATAATGGCTAAACAACATCCATCCGCGTCATTCAAACATTAAAACTTGACTTAAACACATTGAGCCATGGAAACTCTTTGTTAGGGACTACCCCCCTTGGCTTTGTTAGGAGTTAGCCTAAACGGAGGAGCTAGGATTAGGTGATATTACCTGGCTCTATGCTTGCCCCCAAGGTCACACCTCTCCCACTTTCTCAAGTGAGGAGACAGCTTTCGGAAGATTTTTGCTGCTGGTGTGCAATCGAGGGACAACATGCATGATTCTAAGTTGGGTCGTTAGCACCTTTATTAATGTAACGAGATTTATTGGGGTAGTTAGAACAACTAGTTGAATGTTAGTTGAGAACTAGTCATTGGTTGGAACAACAATTGTAAGATGTATATAGGGTCGATCCAAGCTGTGTGTAGATGACCATGAATTTTGAAGCTTTATGACTCCTAGTGTTTTGCATGGTTGGATGAGTCCCGATTCGCGACGATGATATTGCTCAACTCTAATTGGATAGAGCTCAAAAGAAAGACGAGTTAGGAGATGAAGTTCGACAGAAAGAAGAAAGAAAGCATGAGAGCATGAAAAAATGGAAAAAACCTATTCATTGTAAAGAAGATTATAAGATAATTCTGCAAGCTGTTTGTGCAGACAAAAAATGTTCCAAATATTACTCATGCCAGATGGAAAGCGCTTTTGTGGTTTTTCCTCGTATGGGTTTCCATGTTAAATATATGCGTCTTTGATGTTTGTATGTCTTGTTTTGAATCTTTATGAGTTGTTCGCACTTATATTATGGAATGCTGACAATAAATATGGTTTAGATGTGCATGCTTTATATATCTTACATGTGCTGACGGTTTTGTATATTGTTATATGTTATGCATGTTTCGAAGGATTGATATTCTTTCTTTTTATGTTGACAATTATCCATCCCTTTGTTTCAGTCGAATGTCTTGTTAATGTTGAGACAAAGAAATCCCCTTCCATAACTAGAGAAATCTAGTTCTAGAATTCCCCATAGATATCTCAGGTGAGACCTCACTTGTGTCGTAGGTGTTGGTGATGGAGTTACACTCTGTCAGGACGATATCTTGGGATTTGTTGGATGGGAAGGGAATCTAAACCTGGGTAAGTAGAATCGACTCCAACAAATGCTTTTGTTGATGAGACCTAGACCATTGTGAAGGGACATGTTTTGGTACCCTACAAAACTAGAGATTCAAGATTTGGTGGATTACAAAGCAAAAGAGTTTGCACAGGAAGAAAGTGAAGGATCATGAGTGAATTTGACATAATGGTTAGAAATATATATTTACTCAGATATTCATGAAATTTTATTTAGTGAATTTCCCGTTTTGCTACATGAATGGTTTACGAAGCTGACAACCCAAAGGAAAAAAATTCAGGGCGGAGAACCCACTAAGTTGACTCCTCAACTAATCCAATGGTTGGAAAGAGTCAATAATCCTATCTAGGGTTGTCAACTTCCAGGTTGATAGCATATTAGAGGGATATACTACTGAGATTGCAGTCGACACAATAAGATCATACATTGAGACAGAAAGAGATTTCTTCCAAGAACCTTGAGGCCGTTACTTGAGATCTTTAAAGATATGGATAAAGATGTTGGTCTGTGAGAAAGGGATCCCAAGGTCGATGGAGTTTGATGAGCAAATATTTGTGTGCAGAGGACTTGGGTGATGTCACAAGAAAGGCTTGAGTTAGATGGACCACAATGAGATGAGATGTTCTTTGTCAATAGTGAGAATGAGCAAGAGGGTGGTGTCCTAAGGAGTGGAAGAGGATTTTGGTCGGGTAAGAGAAGAAGGACCACAATAAAAAGAGGCTGTTGCAACACGAACGAAGGAATGGAATATGAGTTAACACCACACCTCTACAAATAATTTTGCGACAAAGAGGAAGAATATCTGCTTATCTCTAAAGAATAAGAGGAAGTGCCAGATTCAGACCGAGATTACGACATACCCATGACCCTACGTACATATCCAACAACTGAGGTAAGACCTACACATGCATTGAATTGTGGTTTTGTAAATCATAGTAACAATAATAGTCAAGGAGTTCCTACTTTTGGGAAATTTAATTCAAATTGAACAATACCCCAAGTAAACAGAATGTCAGGGAGTGACATAAATTTACCTTTATTCAATGGGAACAGGATGGAAGACCCTAAGCAACATTGGTTCCTATGTGAAGTTGTTTGGACAGTGCGTCAGGTTAAACACGAGGCTATAAAAAGAGCTCAGATGATCACGACCTTTTGGGGTTGTTCTCTTGATTAATAGATGAAATTTTATGTGGTTCCTTCAGGGGTTCCTCAGAAATCATTGGATCAGATATGGATTGGACTGATCAAAGAATTCAAGAAACCTAAGTCTAAGTCACAATGTATTACACAATTAAAATAAATTAAGCAATTGTCAACTAAGTTTGTTTGTGAATTTGATCAAATATTTAAGAATTTTCTGGCTAAGGTGAGTTTCCATATATCGAATGTTCAACATAAAGAATGGTTTATTCCGGTGATGCTACCGCATATCCATGTTCCCTTGATGCAACAAAATATTGTATCCTAGAGTGAGGCTCTTAATATTCCTATGAAATTTGAAGTTTTTCCGGTTGGAGAAACTGGCACAAGAATGATGCAAATACAGTCACAACCTACCAATCTAACCTTGTAATTACAAGATAACAAGAAATGGAAAGAAATTCAAGAATAAGTGTGGTGTACAAGATGTAGAACTGAAGGCCATCATAAGGATTCATATATAGATTTCTTGAATCATGTTGCATCAAGAGTGATGAACCTGATAAATTCACAAGGAATGCCTTAGTGTAGAATTTTCCAGACAAAAGGTCATCGGTCAGAGGAATGCTTGTATCTACAAAAGATAGTAAGTGCACCTACTAGCCTATATTGTAAATTTCGTCGATATATGGGTCACGTCGAGAAAGATTGCATAGCATACCAGTTGCTACAAGAAAATACGGTCGACACATATATGATGAATAGATACAAGCTGAGAAATCTTATGCACAATACCCTCAATCAGGGGGGGTGGTACGTTTAGGGGCCAAGGATGAGGAGGAGGATTTGTTCATG
This sequence comes from Pseudotsuga menziesii, assembly GCA_001517045.1. NCBI lineage: Eukaryota > Viridiplantae > Streptophyta > Pinopsida > Pinales > Pinaceae > Pseudotsuga > Pseudotsuga menziesii. The sequence goes on from LPNX010985014.1 coordinate 32,657, forward strand.
AAAGGGGATAAGTTATTTATTATAATTGTGGAAAACCAAGATATTTTTCCAGAGACTATACTAGTCCCACAACAGCGTGTTCATATTGTAAAGAATTTGACCACACTATTGAGGAGTGCCCATAGATAATTGCTAAATGGTAGGTTAGAAACCCAAGAAACCCGAACCAACCTCAAAATGCAAATCAAAATATTCCAAATATTTCTGTAAAGCCTCGAGAACCTAATATTGTTGTTGTAACAAGAGGAGGTGCTGCGACTGGAGAAGATCAATAAGCACCATGCATAAGTCCAAGAGTTCGACCAACGACACAAAATAAATTGTCGTTTGATGTCCAGAAAGAAAAGAGAGTCTTTTTTTATGCATGTGATGAGTTTGTCAACATAAATCAAGCATCGATATCCGCTATTGTCCCAATATTGGATGGTGGAGCAATCCTAGAAATGCCTCAAAGATTTGAACAGTTACGCCAGAAAAAGCAACAGAGAAGGTAAGTAAGTGAATAATTTATTTAAAAGTTGTTTAGCACTTATAGAAGATAAGGATGTTATGGCGACAGTATCAGCTCTAGTTGAAGAAACTCAACCAAGTGTGCGACCATAGAAAAAAGTTAACCACATTGGTAAAAAACCAAAAACTAGTCGTGAGTTAAGAATGAATGCTCAGATACGTGATTATGATATTAGTTTTATCATACTAGATTTGGGGTGAGACGTTAATATTTTGACAAGAAAAACCTGGGAAGCATGGGAATGCCGATACTAGTATGGACTGTTATTCAATTGCATTTAGCCAATCAGTCGAAGGTGTCACCTATTGGTCGACTGACATAGGTTCCAGTCAAAGTGGAAGGACTCTGAATCTATGTCATTTTTGAAGTTATAGACATTGTCGATGATACGAATCCATATCCCGCACTTCTGGGAATTAACTAGGCTATTGCCAATAAAACCGTTATTAATTTCAAAAGAAGAATATTGTCATTTGAAGATACCGAGCTACCGGTGGTTACTCCAATTGATCCTATGGAAGGAAAGAGATATGTCTAGAAAGTGAATGGTGAAGGACAAGAAGTATGTTTAGATAATTGTGCCGAAGAGATACATTCTACAACCCAGTAGGGGGGAGTTGTGTAACTCCTTTCATGCTCATCCTGGAGATGATATGTGTACTTTATAAAAGAATAATAAAATATTATAAAAAATAACATGTAGTCTCAAATTAGATTTAAAATATTTAGAGTGACATATATATAAAACTAAACAAATTACATAGATTAAAACCATAAACATTGCATTACACACTTCCTCAACATTTCCACTCTAAAAAAGAGTTTGTAGCTTGAGAGACTTGATCTCTCTCGACACTTGGTAGATCCCTTTTAAGATGTATCTATGCTATTATTTACAATATTTTCTCTACAATGGATGACTATGTCAATCCGACAACTGATGGTAATATGAGTTGGTGAAGTATTAGCTCATGTATGTCAGATTTAGGAGAAGCTATGGAGAACCGACAATATCGTCTACATGAAGTATCAATGCAAAAGTGTGCAAGAATCACAGAATATGTGTGACGGGTAGGTACTCAGGTATATGATCTATCTACATATTAAGGATTGCCTAACTTGGACACATTTCTTACATAATTTGAAGAAAACGTATTGGAACCTTAGCGCTTGTTAGCACTAGATGTTGCATAGAAGGATACACCCTCTAGGTGGTGGGTTTCTCTGAGTAATCTATTTCAGAATAGCCTCAATGCCAACGATTGCTAGAAATCATATTTGGCGAGAATATGTCTTATATTGGAAAAAATTATATGGGATTGGAAAATCCTATTGAGCATATTGAAAATTGTCGTGCAACATGGAAGACGTTTTTGTGACAGGAATGGGTCCATCACTTTATACATACTTTTGATATGATACCGAGAAATTGGTACACATCGATAGAGCTGTGACAAGAGACTTTAGAATGGGAAGAGATAGCTACTGGTTTCACACATGCTTTTATCTTTATTGATGACAATATGACGATCGATGCTGCTCGGCAAGTTATAAGAACCAATATTTTATGAAGACATCCATGTTTCGATGTCGATTTTCCCTCAGGAGAGCGCAACAATTCAGGATTGGATGGAATGCTATAATGTATCCAGCGAACCTAATGATGATGACCCACACAACATACATATTCCTAAATCTGAGGGTAGTCGACTAGTGGAAGGATCGGGCTTATCAAATGACAAATTTCTGAAGCCCCTCAGAACAAAGAAGGTGAATATTGGTTCTCTTGAAAACCCAAAATTTTCCAATATTGGAGACTATTGGGATGATGAGATAATAAATAAAATTATAGACTTATTGCATGAATTCCATGACATATTCCCTACTAAGTTTTCATATATGAATGGGATTATTGGTGATTTAGGAGAAATGAAGGTTCTTATGAATCCCAACGTTAAACCTGCCAAGCAACGACCGTATAGACTTAATCTGAAATATAAAGAGAAAGTCAAGATAGAGTTATAAAGGATGCTAGATGCTTGATTTATAGAACCTTTTGAGGAATCTGAATGGATTAGCCCTATGGTGGTTCAGGACATGAAAATTGGTCAAGTCTGCATATGTGTCGACAAGTGGAAAACGTTAAACAATGCATGCCTGCATGATCCATTCCCATCCTTGTTTGCAAATGAAGTACTTGACAACGCCAGAGGACAAGAAGTGTAATTGTTTACTGATGGATTTTCTGTCTACCATCAGATAAGAATTGAAAAGGGAGATCAGTACAAGACAACCTTTGCGACAGAATGGGGATGCTTCCAATACACGGTAATGCCTTTTGGATTCAAGAATTCCCTTGGTATTTTTTCTAGAATGGTAGTAGCTACTTTTAAATATTTCATCCATATATTTCTTGAAGTATATTTTGATGATTGGGAGGTCTATGGGATAGTGAAAAATCATAACAAGAATCTTAGAATGATGCTCGACCGGTGTAGACAACTTCATATTTCTCTTAATTTGAAGAAATGTATTTTTTTATGTTCTTTTTGGTATCTTGCTGGCCCATGTGGTCCATCGAGACAGAATATTGATGGACCCTGCTAAGATTGTGATTATTGTCAGCCTACCCCCACCCACGACAGTTAAATAATTGAGAAATACCTTGGGGCATACGGGGTATTACACAATTTTTATCCTGAGGTATGTTGAGGTTACAACTCCAATGGAAATGTTGTTGAAGAAAGATGTTAAATTCCAATGGAATGAGTAGTGTTAAGATGGTTTCCATTGAGTATAAATGTTATTAAAGATAAGATGGTTTCAACACCTATATTTGTATTTTCAGATTGGAAAAAGAATTTCATGTACATGTCGACTCGTTGTTTGTTACGCTCGGATTCGTACTTGCACAGCTAGGTGAGGGTTATCTTGATCACCCTATTGCATTTTCTAGTAGAAAGCTATCAATGATAGAAAATAAATATACCACTATTGAGAGGGAAGGACTTTCTATGGTATATTATCTCTAGAAGTTTTGAAATTATTTGTTGGGAGGGCATTTCAATATTTATACAGACCATTCTGCATTGAAGTATTTGGTCAATAAGACAGTGTTTGGGGGGAAGATTTTTCAATGAATTCTCCTATTCCAAGAATTTGATTTTGAGTTTATTGTTAATCCAGGTCAACTGATTTCAGAACCTTCCCATTTGTCGAGGTTAGAAAGTGGAGAAGAGTCTGTTAATATCGACATTAGTATTCCTGACGCATAATTGTTTGCGGTAAAGATGATTGATGATCACGATAGAGATATTGTAGATCTCTTGACTACAAGAGATGCACCAGATTTAGTACAACACAGAAGAAGGAATTAATTGTAAAAGATGTAGATTTCTTGCTGATTGCTAGGCAATTGCATAAGTTTGGACCAGATGAAATACTCGCTGTGTCTTGGAACATGAGCGAATGATGGTGTTGAATGACGCACATGTTGGTGTCAAACGAGGCCACTATGCAGGAAAAAGAAACAATGCGTAAGAATTTACAAGCATGATTATGGTGGACTACTCTACATGCAAATGCTAGAGACTATTGTCGCAGATGTGATATTTGTCAAAGAACTGGAAAACCATCGGGACAAGATGAAATTCCATTGGTACCACATGTAACTTTGCAGGAATTTGATAAATTTGATATTGATTTTTTGGGTCCTATTAACCCAACAGGTAAATGAATGGGTGCACTCTATATAATCACTGTGACAAACTACTTAACCAGATGAGATGAAGCAATGCTAGAAAGGGATTGTACTCCTGCTACTTCTACAAGATTTTTATTCGACCATGTCATGACCCGATTTGAATGCCCAAAGATTTTGATAAGTGATCAAGGTAGACAATTTGTGAAATAACTTATTAACAAATTAACTGAGGAATTTCATATTCAACAATGAAAGACAACACCATATCACCCGCAAGCAAATGATGTTGTCAAAGTGTTTAATAAAATTTCGGAGAATGCATTAACGAATATATGTAATGTTTAGAGGGATGATTGGGATCATAAGATACATGCGGTATTATGGGATTATCACACAACTTGTTAAAAATTGACAGGATGTAATCCATTCATATTGGTTTATGGACAGGAGGTCATCATGCCGTTATAACATATTGTACCTAGTCTTAGAATTGTTGCGATCACTGAGAAGATATTCATGACTAGTACAATTGGGAAAAGATCATTTTGTTGCAGGATATCATCAACGTGTCAAGAAGGAGCAAGAGAAGGACTGGCATGATCACCATATTAAGTTCAAGTAGTTTTAGGTTGGTGATTTTGTTCTCCTATATGACGGTAAAGTTTTGAAGAATCCTGGAAAGCTTCGAACGCATTGTCTTGGAACATATGTTGTCATATGTATCACCGATGGGGGTATGGTCCAGTTGCAGAAGTTAGATGGTACACCGTTCAAAGTGTCAGTCAATGGAAGTTAGATAAAACTTTATCAGGATAGCTGTACTTCGCTCACATGAAAGATAAGTGTTAAAAAAAATGTTATTGTATATAGATATTTTGTCGCACATTTTGAATATAAAGTTTTGTCACAAGAGAAAAGTTGTCGTAGATTATACGTCTGTTACAAGATGAAATTCTGTCACAAGTGATAGTTAGAGGGAAGTTAAGTTAAGATAACAGGAGATTTTGGTGCCATGCTTTTTGGTCACGTCTTCCATTAATGCATAATAATTACCTATTGTTATGATTAGTAAAGTGATGGTTCAGGTGGGAGTTGATTGGAATTATGGGAAATATTTCCACATGTGACATAATTTACCACCACCTTCTCCATTTTTTGCAGACCCACGTGAGAAAACGACTTCCTGTATGCGTAAACTTATTACATCTTTGTGAGGAAGTCTGTTCATTCATTTGTATCCCAATGAGTAATTTCTTGAGCTGAGCTATTTTTCTACAAACCCCTTTGAAGCTAAAGTCGTATGATTTATTATGGTAATCAATGTATCAATAAATGACATCGTTCAAGAATCTGGCATGGATGTTCCTTCTCCCATTCCCATTTTTGAATAAGCTCCAGAAGTTGTGTCACAATCCATACCGGTCGTCTCATCAAGAAATAAGTTAACTAGCCCTGGAAATGATTCCCAATAGAGATTCAAGGCTGGCATCATGATTTAGGTCAGCGACCTTATTTCCTTGATACATTCCCCCAAGGAAAGATGATGCTCCTAGCGTAACTATTACAATAATTCGAAGTATCCGCTGGTCAAGCCAGCCATCCCAAAATGCATCCATGTTATGCCAAAGATTCTACCAAATCTGAAGAAGATGGGATTCATAGACCCGGATCTGCAAAATTTTCTTGAGCTCTCCATGTTGTGGTACATGACCTCTGTGAGAAGAAATGAGTCCGAAGAAAGAGAAGACGAAACAAAGGGACACATAATAAAATTAGGAACTTGATGAATACGATTATGACTTGTTGTAGGAGGCCAATGTTACTAGCTCCATTGTCCCAAATCTGGTAGCAAGAAATTTAAGCATCTAAAGAAAGCTGGAAGGATTGTTGATATCAAGGAGGAAAAAACAATATTCTCTTACGGGGATGACATGGAAGAAGGTGGTCGAACAAGTTATGTTGCTAAAGAAAAATTGAAGCCCGATTTGTTTGGCGATGATGAAACAGTTGCTGGTTTTTTTTCATGGAGGCTCCCTTTGGTTGTATCGATGAATTTGAGTGGACGTATACCTAGTAACTTCAATCACTAGACTACCTCTTTCAGGGGTCGACTAATCACCATTCTTTGTTGGAAAGGAGCAGGACCCGGGCCTAGTCAACCGGATGAAGGAAAAATACGACCTAACCAGAGATAAGAGAGGCTTCTCCATTTCCTCTATCAATGACATTATTGTTCGTTTTGCAGCGAAAGTATTATCAAGAAAGATGACCAAGAAGATGCAACCGAACCGGTGTACTACTGAAACCATTGTTGTAGCAAAATAGTGTGCTGTGGGTGTTCAGATGAACTGTCGACCTATCTGCTGAATGAGTTGTTAGAAGATGCCACCGATGCTCAATAAAAAGGTAGTCCTTTTACTTATTCATGGTTGATAATTTTGATATCATTTGTTGCTGCATGGATTGAGCCATTGAAATACCAGGGGGTGGATGTGCATGTGCCATGTTGAGGAGAATGATACCAGAACCTACGGTAAGATAAAGATAATCCATGCCGATAGAAGGACAATAACATTGAATTTTACTTACATGCCGATGTACTGAGGCATCACATTGGGAATAAAACAAGGATTACTTGGATATTGTCCAGTGTTTCCACAAAATTATCTATTTTCGATCGGGGCTCACCACATATATCTGCATCCTTGACAATACCTTGAGAACCAATGGTTAACCACTGAGTTTTGGCTAATAGATGAAGCCATTGAGATAATTGTTTAGGAATGGATTAAAGAGTGGAGACAACCTATCACATATGATCAATTATATGCTGATATTGACCCATGACAGAATGAAATTTTGAGAAATCAGGGAGGAGATCAACAAGGAGAAGAAATCCCACGGAGCTCCCCCTATGAAAGCAAAGAAGAATCTAGCACAACCCAGATGAATCTGGAACTGGGTGAAAAGTGCAAAAGATATGAAGAATCGAAGAAGAGTCAAAAGAAATAGAAGGACGATAAAGAAGATGGAGCTGGTGGCCTTACTAATGACGATTACAACCTCATTATTGATAGAATGGAGGAAGTTTCCAATGAGACTTGCAAGAGGATGGATGAAAGGAATACCAACTTAGTACGAGGAATTGCAGACTTACTACAGACTCTCTATGTCGCAGTGAAAGAAGTTAGAGTAGCTGTCAAGCGAGAACTGTTCCAGACTGAGTCACATGAAGAAGTTGGTCCTTATGAGGATCAACCTGTCGAGGTACCCTTGACACCCCAACAAATAAATATTCAAGTGGATTCTAATTCACTTGATCTAGGAACAACAGAGAATAATTCCATGATCAAAGACGTTGGTCATGTAAGTATTTATTTTTCTGTAATTCCTATGTATCTATTGCATGATATTCAACAGGTTGTAGTAGATGAGTTGAAGGCAAGAGAGCATGCTTTGTTTGAGCAGCTCAAACATTCAAAGAATACCATCAAATCGCTCAGGAACAAAGTGAAATCATAGAGATGGCACGAGGACAGGAAACGATTGGACCAGGATGTCGCGCTCGCTGAAATTCTCTGAGAGGCCAAAGTTTTTCGACTTGGGGAGGTAGTTATTGACCTCCGCCAATGAATTGTAGAACTAGAAACAAATTTGGCTCCCAGTACACCCCCTGAGGTACTGGAAGCCTGACATAAGGCAATAACAAAAAATGCCCAAAATGTTAAGGAGGTCGAGGCACTTTGTGCCAAAGCATATGCGCAGGTTTATTAGGCATGGGAAGCCTTGTTGGATGATGTAGAGTTGGAGGAAATTACAGAGCAACTTCATACCCCATAAGCGAATATGATCGGGATAAGAAATCAATTGAAGAAATTATCGCCAATTGATAAGCTGAGTAAGGATGATGAATTCAAAACATTATAGAAACATGTTGCTAAATTACAGACACAAAAACAAAGACGAATAGAATGTGTCGCAGAGCTCTAGGATGAGGTAGAGAAAATTATAGGAACCATCCACCCAGTGGATGAGAGGGTGCAGCAGGAACTAGGAAGTATGGGAGTAGAAACTTCAGAACATATCAGTTCCAAACTTGTTGAACAAATGCAGAAAAAGAAAGAAGACATGTAGAGAGAATCAGAAGGGGTGAGGAATATCTATCAAGAGTTTCAGAGTAAACTTTGTGCGTCAAAATTTTCTATATAAAGTGGATCAGGACGAGCCATAAGTGAGTGTTGGGGGTCTATTTTCCGTAGGAAAATGCATACTAGTTTTGGTTGGAATTGTGAAGAATCCAATTGCAAGGAAAGCAAGGCAACGATGAAAAAGGAGAAGAGTAAGTAGAATTTGGGAATTCTACATGTTTTCAGGAAATAATAAATGTAACAATGAGTTAAGATAGACTAATAGTCTATTTTTAAGAATAGGCATGATTGTAAGTTGAAACGTTAGAACCTTTATTAATGTAACAAGATTTATTGGGGTAGTTGGAACAAGTAGTCGACTGTCAGTTAAGAACTAGTCGATGGTTTGAACAATAATTGTAAGATGTATATAGGGTCGATCGAAGCTGTGTGCAGACGACCATGAATTTTGAAGCTTTTTGACTCCTGGTGTTTTGTGTGGTTGGATGACTCCTGATTCACAAAAATGATCTTTCTCGACTCTAATTGGAGATAGATCTTGAAAGAAAGACAAGTTAGGAGATGATGTTCGAAAGAGAGGTCGACAGAAAGAAGAAATAAAGCATGGGAGCATGAGAAAAAAAAGATAAAACCCATTCATTGTAAAGAATATTCCAAGAGAAGCTTGCAAGCTGCTTACACAGTCCAAAAGCGTTCCAAATATTACTCATGCCAGATGAAGAGCATTTTTGTGGTTTTCCCCCGTATGGGTTTCCACGTTAAATATATGTGTCTTTGATGTCTATATGTCTTGTGTTTGAATATTTATTAGTTGATCTCACTTTAATTGTGGAATGACGACAATAAATATGGTTTAGATGTGTATGATTTATATATCCTCCATGTGCTGACGATTTTGTATATTCGTATATGCTGTGAATGTGTCGAAGAATTGAAATTATTTATTTATGTGTCGATAATGATCCATCCATCAGTTTCAGTTGAATGTCTTTTTAATGTTGAGATGAAGAAATACCCTTCCATAACTGCGGAAACCTAGTTTTGGCAGTCCCCGTAGATATCTCAGGTGAGACCTCACTTGCATCGCAAGTGTTGCCGACGGACTTTATACACTCCGTTGGGCCGATATATTGGGCTTTGTTGGATGGATAGGGAATCTGAACCTGGGTTAGTGGAATCAACACCAACAATAAGACCTTGAGGAGGGTGTTCTATGCTTTTTACTCATAGAACTCTTTCTCGGACTTGGATTCCTCTTCCTAAAGTGACCTCTAGAGCAGCTCTTTGCATGTCTTCCTTCTTGGCTTGAATTGCTTGGATTAGACGTAAGGTTTATCTTTTGTTGCATATTAGTGAGGCTTTGCAAAATAAAAACGTTGATTTGGTTATATTATTCTTGAGCCTTCATCAATCTTTCATTGAAACTTATCATGGTTTCAACCAAATTTTGAGGAGTGATTTACTCCCTTCTCCCATTGGATTCTGTCTCAGCATTTTCCTCATGCATATTTTTTCTTAGGACATCTTCATCATATTCATAAGGGTCTTGAGCATCATTCATGGCCACCATTTTCTTTGGAGACCCTTTCCCTCTACCTGCTGCCCTCTGCTACAACTATTCAAAGCTTAACAACTGCAAACACTGTGCATCATACAATATGATTTAATAGAATTAGACTCATGGAATAATTCACAGGTTTATAATGCCTTCTTTTCTTTTCACCCATTTATGAAATTAGGGAAATTTCCCTTAATTGACAATTTTTTTGTCAAAACAAGGTCAAACACAATTTTCTGTCCTAATATCTGAGACATCAGAATTCCTCATTCAGATTATGATTATGCAACATTGTTCCCCTTTGGATAATATGTACAACACCTATCCCCCTTCTCCATTTTGACTTGGGATATGGAATTTACATTACTTAAAAAATGTCAATTCTGCCCAATTATGCACTTTTTCCCACAATTTTAATTAGCTTGAGAGGCCAACTTCGACTGCTTGTAGAAGTAAATGTAGAGAGAACTAGGAAAAAATTTCTACCTGGGAGATTTTATTCCATACAACAAGAGTCACTCAACAATATTAAGATATCTAATCCGATCTTCCAGTCACCCATTATAAAATTCTGGGTTTGACTACTTTTGCACTTTTTCCCAAATTTCAAAATTTCACCCAAAATTGGCTATCTCTCAAACCAAGAATTTATGGAAAAATTTGTTGAATGAAAAATGTTTGTTTTGATGAGTAGATGAAATGTCGAGTTCAAAATTTTTCTTGCTTTTGACATCTAGGATCACTTTTACCTCCTTTAAGCTTTTCAAAATCCCCAAAAAGTGCCATGGAATAATACTTTTTGGAATTATTTCACACCTTGACCTCACATATTTTGAATTTTGGCTCTAAGATTCCAAATTTTACCATGTTCCTGGTCCATGACCATGCCATAAAAATTTCATCCCAAACCGAGCTCTCACTGGGCTTCAGGACACCGATCTCTGAAAGTGACTAATTTGAAAATTCGACTAAATTAGAGAAAAATGGGATCTGGCCTCTCACTGATGATTTAATGAAATTCGTAACTGGTGTCTGAATGCCTCAAGTCTCATCCAATACGGAGAAAAACTACTTATGTTATGCCCGAAATATTTTTTGGGTTTTATACTTTTTTTTTTGACCTTGACGTGTTGATATCGACTTTCTCCAAGACTTTCCTACTTTTTTGATCAAAAATCATGATTCAAAATGCACAATTAGTCTGTAACGCAACATTTCTGACTTTTATCTTCCGTACATTGGAAGTGAAAAAAAAATCCTCCACAAGCTTTCTCGACATCGACTACTATATTCCGTACACCGAGAATTGGAAGTTGGAAGTGCAAAACGACTCCCAAATGAAACTACCCCGACTTCTCGACTTCAAATACTGCCTTCGATACGTCGGGAGTTAGGGGTCAGAGCTGCTGAATTTCTCACAAATAATTCCACCTCGACTTCCCGACTTCTACTACTACCTTCCATATGTCAGGAGTCAGAAGTCGGCACCATACAAATTGTAACAATAAAAAAACCTTCCGCCCTTCCAATTTCTATGTCGAAAGTCGGAAGTCAACAATATATCCATATTACTACTAACTTCTCATGCCAATATCTTCTACATACAAAGTCCATTTTTTATGAAATGGGTATTGTTGGAAATATCTATGCAACGATATGATCCTTTACAGCATATGCATACTTTTATTTTTGGTCATCCTTTAACCCACAATGTACCACACATCTATCAACACTCCTTGTGCATTTCTTATTCCTGCATGTTGGTATGGATTCTTGCCTAATAAACCCCAGTGCCACAACCTGTAGCTCTGATACCACTTTGTCACGTCCCCTCCCATCATTCCAACCATGGAGGGAACATGATCAATATAGGGGGGTGCTAAATTTCACCCCCACGACCATATTATGAAATTCACATCTATTTAAATGCATGCAATGCATAATTAAATTACACAGAGGAATTAAACTTTTCCAATGCACACACACAACATGCTTGTGCCAGCATTTCCATTATAGGCATAACACATAAACCATGCACCGCAATAAATTCATTCTCATGCTATTTACATGCATCTAATTGGACAACTCATGGTGGGTCTGTTCATTCAATTTAACACAATTAATAGTAATTCATAACACATAAATTAAGCATAATTAGAGGCAGTAGAAACACTTATCGTTTAATTGTAATTGTTCAACCATCTCACTATGGAAGAACAATGTTCCACCCAATCGTAGGTCTCTATCCAACCTATATTATTTCAATCAAGAGACCACTCCTGAGCTGGGTTGTGTATCCACTAAGGAAGAAAAGGCTCACTCACAACCATAGGTACAAGGACTCATGTTGAGCCAACACACAACTGGGTTTGTCAATCATGTAGGGAGGCATGTGTGAGAATTTATTCTCAAGTAGATCTACGAGCTAGAACAATATTCACCTTCAAAGTGTTTGAAAAAATATGCAGGAGAACAACAAAGAAACTGAAATAGCTGGAATAACACATGTGAATGGTGCTAATATCTAACCATTATATTACAACACACCTTGTAGATGTGAATGATACATATTTATAGTACATTGGAGAATACTCATGAGCCCTTGGAGGCCATGTGAATGCATACAAGTGTTAGAATAGGATTTGACCTCTAAACCCCCCTAGGTTGACCAATAGGCTCTCAAACCTAACCAAACAGTCACAAAACCATGTGTGAATATGTGTGAATAGGTAACAAGCATTCCTGGTTCATAAATGAGGGAAGGAAAGCATGGGAGAGCGCATAGGTGAGTGGAGGAATCTCTAGGAGGAAAATAAATGCTAAGGAAACCACAAAGAACTACATTCACACACACTAGCGCCCCTACTCAAAGCTGGAAGTGGTTTACAATTAATGCATAGTCTAAAATGTCAGGATGTTCAAACTAGAGCACCTCAATTGTCATTTAATGAGCCAGAACCACTTATTTGACCAATATTGATCAATATAACCTAAGTTAGACTATAGAACATAAGCACAAGGCAAATGATTATGTCTCCTAGGTAGATCATTAAGGTACTAAAGAATATTATTGCTCCAACACGCCCCCGTTAATCCTGAATTAGTACAACTTATTCAACATGATTTATTAAGGCCTGGCAACTAAGTAACAGGTCACCTTTTACAACAAAATTTTATTGATCCATGTAACAGAGGTAAGGAGGAAAACCTCATGGGACAAAACCTCCCCTAAAAAATGGATATGAAAAAGAAACCAAAATTTATATACACTCCAACCTAAATGAGTATGTTTGGAGGAATCTTCTTCTTGGGAAGAAGTGGAATGTGCTCAACCAACTCATGAACAACTGCATGATGAATCCTCAGACCATGTAGAACAACTAAAATGCATTGATAGGAGAGCAAATGGTGCTCTTCAGACTTGAACCTCAAACCAAACAGGATGCCATGCCCAAAAGAGACTTGAAGTGATTGACAATATGTGACCCCAAGCGAGTCATAAGGATATTGAAGCATCAACTTTGAAATAAGGTTGTAATCAGCTCCAAGAAGGTGTGGCATTGTTATGGAAAAGGCTTCTGCATCTTCATATGAACTTGAAGGAACTCTACTAGTCCTGGTGGAGGAATACATGGGAAAAAGAGTGTGAAGCAATGAGAGATCTTCACTTGACATCCAAACATCTCCATATTTCGAACCAATACTCTCATGTGAAGAAAACCCATCTTCTAGAGAAGGCTCGCTATTAACATCAACTAGTAATACATCTTCACCATTCATAACGAAAGACATAGCAGAGAAGGACATAAAATGCATAGATAAATCTTCAGCAGTAGTGATGGCAGCAACTCGTATGTTATCTTCATGAAAAATAAATTCTTGACAAGGAGAGGAAGCCACAGAGGAAGAAACTTGAGTTGGATCATTTGCTGAATCTCTGGGTACTTCTTCTTCTTTATTTTGAACAACTTCTTAAGAAATGCATGAGGCCGAGATCATAGGAGGAAGAACACATAAGGAGGTGCTCATTTTCTTGCTCTCCATATAGCTCACATCTTCTTTCTGCATTCCAAGAGCTTCATCTAGATTTATCCAAAGCTCGAATGGGTACTCAACAAAATCAAGGAGATTGCACATTGTAGGAGGTATAGCTAAACACATAGTTCCATAGGCTCTATCATTGTCATTAAGCAAATCACACTTTTCTTGACAAGACTCTGGCTCTCTCATAACACCAATGTACACATCATAGAGACATTGGCTCTTGAGATATGCACACATATTCGGCATCCATTCAGAATAGTTGAATGGAGAAAGGAGAGTAAGTGCTTGCGAATCCATGAAGTTGTTGTAGGAACCTGCAATGAAAAACACTCAGATAAACTGGAAATATTCCCTAAACAACAACTCAAAACTCACTAGATTTGTTTGCAGCTCCAACTAGCTCATATACCATGTGAGAATTGCTTCTCAAGTAGATATAGGAGGTAGAACAATATTCAACATCAAAGTGTTTGAAAAAATATGCAAGAGAACAACAAAGAAACTGAAATAGATGGAATAACACATGTGAATGGTGCTAGTATCTAACTATTATATTACAACACACCTTGTAGATGTGTATGATACATATTTATAGTACATTGGAGAATAGTCTTGAGCCCTTGGAGGCCATGTGAATGCATACAAGTGTCAGAATAGGATTTGACCCCTAAACCCCCCTAGGTTGACCAATAGGCTCCCAAACCTAACCAAACATCCAAAAAACCATGTGTGAACATGTGTGAATAGGTAAGAAGCATGCCTTGATCATAAATGAGGGAAGGAAAACATGGGAGAGCACATGGGTGAGTGGAGGAATCTCTAGGAGGCAAATAAATGCCAAGGAGACCACAAAAATCCACATTCACACACACTAGCACCCCTAGTCAAAGATGGAAGTGGTTTACAATTAATGCACAATATGAAATGTCAGGATGTTCAAACTAGAGCACCTCGACTGTCATTTAATGAGCCAGAACCACCTATTTGACCAGTATTGATCAGTATAACCTAAGTTAGACCATAGAACATAAGCACAAGGCAAATGATTATGTCTCCTAGGTAGATCATTAAGGTACTAAGGAAGATTATTTCTCCAACAACAGGGAATGATGTAGCTAAGCCAACGATATCAATCACAAAGTTACAATCATTTCTATTTGAATTCAAACAACCTTGGCACCCACATTACCTACCACACCCAACAAGGAAGGTCCCCTTCTCTGCTACTTAGTCCCTCAAGCGCCCCTTCCCTCTGGTTCTTTTCAGGGTGGGCATAGAGAGGTCCAAGCTGCTAAATCCTCAGAGACTCTTTCCTTCACTGGGTTTATCAAGCAACTCCAACCGCTGATCTCACTCCCGCTTCAATCCACTCTCGGATTTTCCCATTTTTGGGAATATGACTGCCAAAGATGAAATTTCACCTTCGAGCTTCCAAATCTGGGTCTTCCCACATATTTTTGGATTTTCTTGCATTCTCAATTTCCCCGGGGTTTGTATCTATGGATTCCCCACTAGAGTTTGCTCCTCATGTGAAATTCTAGTTTTTTTTGTCACTTCAAAATGTAGGTTCTTTCCAAGTTGCGATTTCTGCAAATCACGCTGCTAGGAATGCATAGATTTCTCATAATTGCTCTTTGGTTGTTCAACAATGGATTTCGGAAGATGGAAAACAAATTCCCATAAGCAAGATGACTTGTGGGTCAAGTAAAATGATCCCATACTCAGCCATACGAAATTCTGGGTTGTTCATGCTCCATTAATTTGATGAGTTGATTTTTCAACTACCATCTTACAACATAAATAAATGACAACAGATAAAGTCAAGGTGGGCTCTCAAGATGACATTTGCAACACATGGTTCAATCCCACAACCCCCTCACCTCTTCTTAGTGGATGCACATGCCCCCATCGTTTTGTTGCTTCCATAGCCAACTCTTGGTATTTTTATTTGTATTTAAAATATTTACATGCATATGCAATTTTCCATGGATTACTAGCACATGGCTAGCAAAATATAAATACATGCCTTTAAAACCCGAGCATTCACTAGCGGGGCCTTGACCTTGATCTTCATGCTAGGATTTCATACAACAAGTATATACAATATTTACATAAAAATTCAATGCACTGTAAAGGTAAAAATGGGGGCATTACACACTTAATTCTCTCTCTCTCTCTCTCTCTCTCTCTCTCTCTCTCTCTCTCTCTCTCTCTCTANTGATCGTAAAAATGGATTCAACACCCTCGC
The DNA here is from genome assembly GCA_001517045.1 of Pseudotsuga menziesii. NCBI lineage: Eukaryota > Viridiplantae > Streptophyta > Pinopsida > Pinales > Pinaceae > Pseudotsuga > Pseudotsuga menziesii. Next base: position 48,869 of record LPNX010985014.1, read on the forward strand.
AATCCCTTGGGACACCAAAAATCCCAAAACTTGTCAACTGCAACCTGGATTTTTAAAAATTTCTACCAAATTTTATCAAAGTTGTGCTTGAAAAATCAACTTATTTTGACTCATACCATTGAATTTTTAGACTATGTGTGTGCACCTTTTAATACAATAACCATTTAATTTTAATCAACAATGTAATAAATTATATCTCTTTATCTTGATGGCATTAAAAATAAATATGTGCAATGAGTGAATACATATATATAAAGGTCACATAGTCATTGTTTAGGGTAACGTGTGAATTGGATATATGAATGTATTGGGGTATTGGAGGAGGTTCTCTTAGTCTTTAAAGAGTTATTGTATATATCATCTCACTTATTTATCTTGAAGTTGTACTCCTTTTTACATTTGTTATACATGATGTGTACTCACTGTGTACTCTAATTTATTATGATATCTTAAGGCTCAGGTTCATAACAAGATTAAAAAAAGAAGCAAAATTGCGAGTTCTACCAAAAATTCACGTATAGACTGAACTTTCTTTCATTTCTTCATTACTTGTCTTCTACTTCCCAAGTGGTGTCTAGGTTGCAACTTCTTGTCCATGTTGCGTTGTTTCCTCTTACATGATAATGGACATCCTCCATGAGTGCTTCCTTAACTACTCTTATAGAGTATAAAGGCATATCCACCATAGATTGTGAGCTTCACGTAAAATACATAATCATGTTGTAATACATATCAACATATGTGCTCAATTTCTCCATTCTCATATTCTAAGGTTTTACTTACCCCTTCAATTGATTGCTTCTTACCATTTGCACCTTAATATGGTCTCCTAAGATATTATTGAAGTGTGTAATTGCTTCGTGAAGTTCATTCAATTACTTAAGTAGAGGCTCGGTGATCTTCCTCAACTCCAATACTTTAAAGGGATCACACTTACCATGATGTTTATGCTTTGCCACAGCACCAACAAATCCAAATGTCAATGGTCTCTTCATGCTATTACTCTGGCTATTGTTCATGTAATTGCAAGATTTATTAGGTTTCCCATTTAGTTTTTGGGCTACTAGTCATGAGATCAAATGGGTGGAGGAGATTCCCCATCTTCTATTATGGCCCCTTTTGCAAGCATGGTTAGAGAGATTTTTCGTGGGGTCCACATAGACATTACAAACTTGAGAGTATAAATAACAATATATTCGAAGAGGGATTATCCCTTCGGTCTTAGGTCTTGGTTATAGATCCGGTGAGAGGAGATGAGGTGCCTCAACTTTCTTTCTTCAATTACCTAATCACAATGACTAGTCGCAAAAAAACCAAAGTCTTCCTTACATTCACAAAATACAAATTAATATTCCTTAAAATAGAGCGGAGATTTCCACGTACGTTTAATTTTATTATAAATATATATAAACACAAATAAAAAATTATATTGAAGCTTTCAAAAGTTATCGTTCACAACCCTATTTAGATATTCTAATTGTTGAAAGAGAATGAAATAAAGTTAAAACAAGTGAAATTAGCAACAACGTTGCTTATACCTGCCTCTTAAAAATATTTTAATGTAATAGAATTCAAAGTTAAGTTGAATTAAACATATTTCAATATAATAGAATTCAAAGTTAAGTTTAAAATCATTATGATACAATTAAAATTTATAACAAAATATTATTTATGTATAACTTTTATGCTAATTAAAATAAATAAATAATTAGTAAAATATGGATAAAAAATTAATACTATTAATAAAAAGTATGAAAATAGTAAGAATAACTAAATATTTTAAGAAATTTGAATTGTAATGAGTACTAATTATATATACATAAAATTTCGTTTAAATAAATTTATGTTAATTAAAATGTTGAAATTTTAGAAATTATTTTTCTATACAATATATATTCACAAATTATTGTTAAAATTATATAATAAAAAAATTAATAAAAAATAATTTAAACTATTTATTAATCTTTTTATGATACTAAATATAATAATAACATTTTTATGATATTAAATATAACACTAATAAGATGTTTGATTTATAGTATTTAATTAATAAGATGTTTGATTTTTAGTATTTAAATAACTTAATTAGTATAATATTTGTAAAAATTTATTATTTATTCAATTTGTTTAATATAACATTAATGTTTATTATTTATTAAATTTAATTAAAATCTCTTTCATTAACCATGTATAAATTTTTTTATATTAAATTATAAAAAGAAAATTAAATATTTGATCTATTTAAATGTTAAATAAATTTGATTGAAAATAAGTTTAAATGCTATTTTTTTAAATGTAAAATTTAAAATTAAACCCATATTTTTTAATAATTTTATCTTGTTTTTGTTTTTATTCTTCTAATCATTGTTATGGTTATTTGTATAACATAAATATTAAACTAATTAATAAAAAAATCACTATTTAATAATAAAAAAATTAAAAATCAAATGAATCTTAGTTATATACTTTTTACACTTAAGTTAATCATGTCCTGCATATCAATATAACCATGTATTAATTTCTTTATATTAAATTATAAAAAGAAAATTAAATATTTGATCTATTTAAATGTTAAATAAATTTGATTGAAAATAAGTTTAAATGCTATTTTTTTTAAAATGTAAAATTTAAAATTAAACCCATATTCCCTAATAATTTTATCTTGTTTTTGTTTTTATTCTTATAATCCATTTTTATTAGCATCTCTCTATATACAAGAGTAAATATATATATAGTTGTAAGGCATTCTTTTACCAAATATTTGTAAAACATTTTAAATTTCGAAATTTATTATTAAAGCGTATAAATAAAAGTGGCGTTAGGGATCCAATGCTTAAAATGCATGCTTTAAAGTGTGGAATCATGTTTGTGGGTTACATTTCTTGATATATATGGTTGGTTTTTTTGTTTTGTTTTTTTACTTTAGAAATAAAAAAATAGTAAGTTGTTATTTGATAAGAAGTCAAAGTTATATATATGTCATATAAAAAAGATTTTACATATAAAAAAAATTACAATTAGCGAAACCAATCATACTAGAAGCTTATTTTCTAATTTTGGACATTTTATACAAAAATTCTTTTATAACTAAAATTAGAAAGTTACTATCTTTATAATGCAAAACAACAAATTTATGAGTAAGAAATAGTACAGGTATCCCTTAAAAAACAAAAAGGATCATGAATCTACCAAGAGATTTGAGATATATTATTCAAATATGATATGTCCATCCATTGGACCAATAGAATTCTTAGAGAGAGAGTACCCCCTGCATATTCAATTCTTGATAGATGTGTTCAAATGATATCTCAGCAAAATCTTCGATCAAAGCATGAATCCTTACAAACCAATGCTACAAATGGATAGTATGCATCTCAAATTGACTTGTTTCCCAATTAATTGCAACCCTTGAATCACCAAAATTATTTATTCTAAAAATTGTTGTTTCTCCAGTGAACCACAATAAGCCCCAAAGTGCTAGAAATTTTTCTTGTGTATTGCTACATCTGCGAACATCCATCCTGAATCGAATATGATGATCCTTTTTAACATTTATAATAAACCTTGCCTCATATAAGACATATTTAGTTGTACCATCCAAATAACTTTTCAGTATATCTTATCTTAAAACTAAATATCTAATAACTCTATGCTTCAAATTATGTTTGAAGGAAGAAAATTCAATTTGAGAACATAGTGCTTTGGTAGTAACATGAAAAGTAGAAGGCTTGATATCTTCGAAGATACGTCAATTCGTGGCTTTCCACACCTCCCAAATGATAAACAAAGGTAAGTATTTAAATTTAACCCATAAATAGAACCTTTGGAAATACAATCCACGAAATATTGGTTGTCCCATTCATATTCATGATTAAGCTTCATTCTCAATTCCTACAAAACCATTCTGAAAAAATAGCACTTACTAAATATATGAGATCGAGTCTCTATCTTAGAATTAAAAAATACACATCTACCCGGACCCAGAAATCCACGCATCAGAATACTATCCCAAGTAAGAATTTTGTCTTCTATGCACAGCCATATGAAGCACTTAATCTTAAGAGGAATTTTCCTCTTCCACAACTTCACAGACCACCAATTTGTATTGTAGGACTCCTCCTATGAAATAATAGCCTCATAGGTTTTTTTAGCTGAAAGACCCCTTTCGCATCACCCTAATCCCAAACTAAAGATTTTGTTTCCTCAAACAATACAATTCCAGCTTTGATCAAAATCATAGTGAAACTATTCCATTCTTCCTCCACTTCTTATGAAAGACCCAATTTGTCGACCTAATACCAATATGGTAAAGATAAGCCTACACTACCCACCCTCCTTATCTGTGCCGGAATGATGATATTTTTATTATGGAGTTTAGCTATCAACATCTTGGAAATCCCGAAATCTTGAGAGACCCCAACAAATGGATCTATACCAAGAAAGATGTGAGATCAATTACCTACTCTCTAGCTAAGCCAATTTTCGAGTCACATAAAAGGTTATAATAACATATAAGCTTAAATATAACATGTTTTTTATATTGGTTCTTATTTCTATAAGGGCAATCATAAGCATGGTACCTCCTATTAACATACTTATTCTTTGATTAGTTGTTGTATGAATATATTTGTTGTTTAGTTTTCTAATTTTATAAAAAAAATTATTAATAATACTAATAAAAATGTAAAGTATCCTATCTTAAAATGATTTCTTTGAAATTTTAAAGAAATTATAAATAATAATTTATAAATAAAAAATAAAGTTAAATAAAAGACTAAAATAAAATTCAACTATAAATATTAAGAATTATATAGTAATAATAATAATAATATTAAAAATTATATAATGTAATAATAATAATCTTAAGCAAAAGGAGCCAATACTCTTAATTAGATGTACATCTTTTTCCATTTGATGAAACCAATATTCTTAACCATTCCAGATTTGAATTTTTTAATAAACAAAATATTGGGAAACGAATATTCTTAACCATTAAAGATTTGATTTTTTTTAATAAAAAAGAAGAAAACAAAACTCCATAAGCATGGAATTACACCACTTTGAATTTTTTTGCATAAAAGAAAGGAAACCAATCACCAGTTGGAATTTTATTTCCATGAAGGAAACCCATTCTTAATTAGTCAAAAAAAAACAAATTCCATTTAAAAAGAGGGAAAATAGTCCATAACTATGAATTTATGCGTTTGATGTTTATTTAGTAGATTTGAATGACATTCTCAGCGAGATGTTTGAGTCGCAATACAATTACCTCTTCTAAGAGTTAATGGTCAAAGATGTATCGATTTCAAAAGATAAGAATACAATATATATGACATTGAAAGCAATATGCTGCTAAATGTAAATTAAAAATTGCAACAGGTTGATGTATACGTGCAACCATTAAAGAAATGATGTTCATATCATATGAATTATTTGACAAATGACGGCCATTGAATTTCAATATATCTGCTCACGCG